>JZKD02S1938203.1:458928-503614 GCA_000966675.3 Picea glauca
ATAGAACCACCAAAGAACCAACATTCAATGGGTATATATCTCAAGGATTCCTAGTACACTAGCCTTGGAGTACCCTTGATGGGGATTTTTGCATCTATTGCACCAAATGTGGTTGATATTTCACATCATGAAGATTTGTATAGCTTTCAAAGGATAAACCATGTAGGTCCATGCATATTGTGTAAACCCCACACCAAAAAGTAATACAAATACATTAAAAACCCACTTTATATAGTTTTTTGTTACTTTGTTGAAGGTGGTGCATAATTTCCATGGAATAACACTCTATTATGTTGCATTGGTGATTTTTCCAATGATCATTTATATATCTCTGTGAGTTATTTTTAGGTGATAATAGTTTCCCCCCTAGTGTGTGAGGTTAGGAGAAAATGTATATCCAAAATACATAATCATTTTTTGTAGGTGATGTTTGTGAACTTATTATTTGGAGAGAGAGAGAGAGAGAGAGAGAGAGAGAGAGAGAGAGAGAGAGAGAGAGAGAGAGTATCCACCTACAAAATACAATCATCCTTGGAAATTTTGTTTCTTTATACAAACAAGGTGTGCATGTCCCATGCTATTTCCATGATGAAAAATAAATTTTACAATAGCAGACAAAATATGGAGATATTTTGTTTGAGCACAATAAATATAAGAGCCCTAATGATGTTGTAGTTGGATGATTGGTGGAGTAGAAATTTGCATCGCCCTTAGGGTAAATGGTAACAATAATGTGTTATTGTGAAGAAAACATGTCCTACAACGTGAAATTAACAAATAATTGAGTGTCCATACTTGATGGAATTGATGGATTCTGAATCCTAGGGGTCTTCGACTTGAACTAGAATCTGCAACTATTTCAAAGTAAGACCCATACTAATGTGGATATGTGTCGATGTTGAATATCAAGGGGGTCAATGAAATCATAGAGAAATGAATACTCTCCTTATATCATTTTGGGTTCACCATGTTTTATAGGAATGGGAATTAACATATCACAATATTCTTGGAAAAGTGAGAGTTGACATTGATGGGACTGAAGATGTGACGACAAAGGGATAAGTGTCCTTTGAAATCAAGTGAAAAGAGACCATATACAAAATTTTAATGGAGGTTTATTTTTTATAATTATGGTTGGGGTCAATGATTAAGACACCCAAGACTTCCACTGGAAGGAGAATAACTAATGGATGAAAATGGTAGCTGTAAAAAAGGCAATTTGACATATGTTGATATGAGGTCAAGGGTAAAAGAAAACATGGAAAAGTTTGGTCAAATTGGGACAGAGGATTAGTGAATGTGATTGAATAGGTAGTTGAGGGTAGTAAATCTGGGGATCATAGTAAGGGGTATGAGGATACATGAGGTACTTTAACATCAAGGATTACATAGGAACATGTGATTCTTTGTAAATGCTCCGACCAAGGGTGACTAGGACTGTCGTTGGGTCAAATAATGTCACTGGTTGTGATGGAATGAGTATGATTGATTCTTATGAAATATAGGCCTTTTAAAATTAATGATGAATGAACAAATAATTCCCTTGAATCTACATACATGGATATGGGTGTCTCAGTGATCAAAATACCCATCCTTGTATGGAAAGAGCAGTGAGAGAAAATAGGGGGAAGGGTCCCTTGGGATGGGTCTACATGGATGTAATGTGAATGTTGAGTAAGAATACAGATGGTCAATTGTTCTTTGTGAAGATGAGAGTCCAATGAAAATGAAGGAACATATTCAACATAACCAACCATAGAACATGTGAAAAATAGAGATTTTGCAAGTTTTGTTCAACATGACGATGATAAGGAAGCACTGGGTTCATTATTTTGTATTTTTAGACGATTCTGACTCTTTTATTAAGGTAAGAAACAACATGGGTGTCAATTTGCAAGGGGAGATAAAAACCAAGGAAAACCATCGGAGTGAAATACTCCCAATTAGAAACAATCAAGTATGTAGAGCTGGGCAATATTGTTGTATCATCAAGACAAGAAATATTAGAGGCATGTGAAATGGGGACTAATACTAGTTAATGAAAATGATGTTGTATAATTGGTTGTCATTGATGTCAAAAAATAGTGGTTCTCATTGATGTCAACAGATGTTATGGGTGTATATGGAAAAGTATCCAAATTGGTCCCCTTATGTTGTATCTCTAAGCATGTCCTTCATAGGAAGACACTTTGAATAAGTCTACTAGAAGCCCCAGAGGTGTGGTTATGGAACCCAAAGTTGATTGTGGACAAATGTCATCAAGGATGATGTGAATGCAACTAGATCACTCATGGATGGATATTCATTTTCATGTCATTTATGGTGATAGATGATATTCTATGTGGTTCCTCGTGGTTTAGGATTTATGGCCTTAGGAAGTTAGAATCCCCGAAGAATGCTCAAGAATTCCCTAGTTGGTTAAAAGTCATTAATGAAAGGGTAAAGTGGTTGTAAAAGGAAAGTTAAGAATCCCCTAAGATTAAGGAAAGGTGTTTCCAAAAACAAGTCTAAATACACCTCAAGGGGTCAGTCACAAGTAAATCCACTTACTTATTATATTGAATATCTTCTGGTGAACTAGCAATCTATTTGGTAAGTTTGTGATGGTGAAATCTGAGGTAGCGACAAGAAGAAAGTGTGGGAATTTCAGGGTGGCAGAGGAGAGAGAAATTATCTAAGGAAACCCTAGATTGGTTGACCCCTGTAGGTCATACCACTAGTGTCCTGTGAGAAATCCTTGCGGGTTGCATAGTGTTCGTCATGCGAGACCCCAACTGACAAGTAGTCTTAGTCCTACGACGACAAGACAGATTTGGGGGAAATTCTTGTACTAGTTCCTTGATGTCAGAGGAAAGCTACAGGTCAACAATATTGTGTATCAAGTCAGATACAGAGGTATAGGTATGTTTATGTTCTTTTTTTGATGATTATACTTGGTTGTGGTATGATACATGCTTGAGGTATGTTTTTCCTTGAACAAGGTTGAGGTATATCTTGGTTAGATGGTTGATTGAGGTATAATCTTCTATTTTTTTATGACATGATTGTTATGGTTCATCATTAGAGATATATATTTGAGATGTGGATGTATGGTTGAGGTATACACTTGATGTATGGTGGAATATGCATGAGGCAGTTTCCTTGGTTCTTTGAGGAACTCCATTGATTATATGGTTCAGATCTATGCATGGTTGATGCTCTAGTACATAGTATATGATTTGATGTTATGGTATCTACAATTGGAATATCTCTTGGTACATGATTGATGCATGTTGTAATACATATGTTGGTACATAGTTGATGGATTATATGGTACATGTTTTAGTATAGCTTATGTTGATGATCAGTTACAAGTTGATGGTACAGTGACAGTGACAGGTTGGATACAGTGACAGGTTGATGTGACAGTAGTAGTGACAATGATGGTGATGGTGACAGTGACAGATTCGATTGAAGTGATTGTGGTAGTGATAGATTGGTCTACACTTATATTTTATGGTGGAAGGATAGGGTAAGGAAAGTGGGTTTTATCCTCCCTCTAGTTGGTGTCGGAGAACAAAGGGATTTGGATCTTCCTTCAGGTTGGAGCCTTAGTTTCGAGGGTCATATCCTCCTTCTAGTTGGAGCTAGAGAATTCAGAGAGTTGTAACTTCCTTTAGGTTGGAGCCTATAAGTAGGGGATTGTATCCTCCTTCCAGTTGTATCTGGAGTTTTGGGAAGTTAGTTCTTCCATTGAATGTATTCTTTTGATATATAAGAAAATCATTATGTGGTTTTCTCCCATTTTGGTTTCCACGTAAGTACTGGTGTATGGTGTTTCTATGGATGTTTATTATGCTTTGTTGATTTATATTTCTCATGATATATTGATGATATACTTTTGCTGATGTTAATGATTACATATTGTGTTTAAAAGTGATAATAAAGTTCTCATATTTATTCACTCCCCCCCCTCTCAATATTCCAAAAATTGTTATGATATTAGGTCCTTCAAGAAACAGTTTAACCACTGGAAGGCGATTATGGAATATGCTAATAATGGAGCACCAAGGTATGATAGACATAGTTATGCCTTTTGAAATAAAAATATGCAAACCTTTCTACAGGCATAGGGATTTGATGTTTGGCAATTGGTAGTAGACGAATATGAAGTTCCAACCACTCCCCTAACTGATAAACATGGAAATAAACTCAGTGCAAACAATTCAAAGGATAGAGGCACCATTCTGAGAAATAGGGATGATTCAGTATTTGTCAAGGTTATGCATTGCAAGACCACAAAGGATCTTTGGGATAAACTTAAAAAGATTTTCGAAGGAGATAGAAAAGTCAAAGGGGCTAAAATTCAAACCATTAGAGCTCATTTTGAGCAATTGGAGATGATTTGATGAAAAAGGGAACACTATTAGAGGATTGGGAGAAGAATTTTATGAATTAGTGGTCATTCAAAAGGTTTTAATATCTCTACCTATAAGATGTGATCCTAAGATATGACCTGTGGAAGAAAGAAAAATATTGACAATTTGAGCATGGATGATATACATAGAATATTCATGTCTTATGAAATGAGGATAGAACAAGAGAATCCAATCATGAAGGAAGCAACATTCAAAGAATCCAAGAAGAAGGAAAAGAAAAACAGGAAAAATTCAAAACCAGATTGTAGCTACAATGATCACTTGAAGGGATATGAAGAAGTGGTGAACTTCGTAAGGAAGTTAAAAAGAGGAACCGACAAGTACAAAGGTATGCTTACATTGAAATTTTTTAATTGTGATGGTATTTGTCATTTTTATTCTAAATTTCCTTATGCTAAGAATAAAGGTAGTGATGAAGAAGAAGATCCTAAGAAGAAAAATAAAATTCAGAAGGGAGAGAAGAGAAGAAAGAAAAATAAGTTCTTCAAGAAAAGTTTCTATTCAAATGAAGACAACTCGTCATTAGATGAGGATGATGATAGTGAAAATGATTCAGAAAGAGTACTCTTCATGGAAGTAGAATATGATGAAGAATATTTTGAATATTCTAAAGAAGAGGGAGAATTCGATCTCATAACAGAAATACTCAGTGCCTTAGAAGAACTAGGGAAAGAAAGAAAGAAAATTAAGTCACTCAAGGAATAATTAAAGAAGAAAGGATCTCAAAATTATGACTCATAAGAAATCAAGCAAATAATCACGAAGTTAAAAATCCACGTAGAAGAAGAGAGAAGGATTGAAGAGACACTCATAAATTAGTTAGAAGAAAAGGAGAAGATGATTGAAAGCTTGGAAGCAGAAATAGTTACCTTAAGAAAAAATATTAGAAGAAATATATGCAAGAGAATAACACAAAAGTATTAGATGACATCATCAGCATTCAAAGGCCACATTATGACAATTTCGGGCTAGGATACAACCAAATGAAGACCGAGAAAGGTTCAATCTCCAAGAAGACAGAACAAGAAGCAAAACACAAAACCTATGAAGAAATAGTCATAGGTACTCAAGAAGAAAACCACAGAGGAACTGGACCACCTAGAAGATTCATAACATGAAACTAGAAATCAACAACATCTCAAAAAGAAGAAGTCTTCATAAGAGAAACGTCATTAAGAATATCCCCTACATCCAGGTATCAAACTATTTTACTTGGTTTATGTTATTCTTGTAACAATTTTCGTCACAAAGATTGAAACTATAGATCCTTTGCAAATAATAGAACCAACTATGAAATATATTCAAACAACAGTCATCTCAGAAATTCACATGAAGCACATGACATAAATCACAATAGTTTTAATTCACTAAGTAATGAGACATAGTTCTACAAGTGAAACAACTTTGGACACATGGACAAATATTGTGGTTTGAATGTTCCTCCAAAAGAACCAAAGAACAAAATCAACATCCATAAACATGAACCACAAAGGATATGGAGACTAAAGAAGGATCAATTCAATACTGAAGAATTCTCACTTGTTGTACAAGAACAACACAAGAAAATTTGGTAGTATGTTTACAATGGTTGTTCGAAGCATATGAAAAGTGACAAGAACAATTTTATAACCCTAAAAAAGGAACGGGAAGGATCGATTTCATTTGGAAATGATAAATAAACTAGAATAATAGGTAGGGGCACAGTCAAGATTGGAAGTAAATATGCCAAGGAATAAAATGTTCTACTGGCCAAGATATGAAGAACAATCTTCTAAGCGTTAGTCAAATGTGTGATCAAGGGAAAAAAAAATTGTTTCACTCAAAAAATGTGAAATAAGAAAAGAGGGATCAAGAAAATTGGTGGTTAGGAAACAAAAATGAAAGTAGGCTCTGGAAAATAAGGATGGGTCACTTAAAATTTTATAACCTTGTCAAAATCAACAGAAAGGAAGCATTAAAAAAAATTCCTTAGATATCAAAGCCAAAAAATACTCTATAAGAAAATTGTATACAAGGAAAAAAAACCAGGACCAAGTTTAAATCAAAAGAGCACTCCACGGAAAAACCATTGGAGATTGTACACACTAATCTATGTTGACCCACAAGAATGAAGGGATTAAATGGAAAATATTAATTTATGTTATTGGTTGATGACTACACAATAATGTCTACAATTTTATCACTCACGAAGAAGTTAGAGGAATTCAAACACTTCATGATATACAAAGAAATGGTTGAAACTGAGATGGAATTGAAAATCAAGTGGTTAATATTAGATAATGGAGGAGATTTTATATCAAAGGAGTTCATAGATTTTTGTGGTGAACATATAATAAAGATACAATTCTCGACAGCCAGGACACCTCAACAAAATGGAGTGGTCGAAAGGAAGAACATAATAGTACAATAAATTGCCAAAATCATGTTGAAATATTCCAAGTTGAGTGATATATTTTGGGAACAAGAATTACATACAAAATTTCACTTACTTAATAGAGGAATTCTCAGAAGTAATAGTGTTAAGACTCCCTATGAGTTATGGAAAGGAAGACCGACAGTTGTGAAGCATTTCAATGTATTTGGAAGAAAATTATGTATCAAAAGAGAAGAAGGCAGAGTTGGAAAATTTAACTCCCAAGTTGATAAGGGAACACTAGTTGGGTATTCAAGAAAAATCAAAGAATACAAATGCTTCAGTCCAAGAGTCAACATAATCATGGAAAGAATCAATGTAATGATTGATGATATAGGTGTATGGAAGGAGAAAGAAGGAAGAAAAGACTTAGAAGAGAAGGATGATGAGGAAGATCTGAAAGGAGAAGAAGTATTATAAGAAGAGAATCCAGAAGAAGAACAAGAGGAAGATGAACAACCGATACCTTATAAGATGATGCAAACCCCCTCCCCTATGGGGCTGGCATGACCTTTCAGTCTAGGATCGAATTACACAGGAGCTGAATTAGCTCTTGGATCCTTGTTGGATTGTCTCTTATGTTCACATGCCTCTTTAATTTCCTTACGCGGGTCCACACATAACCCATTGGGTGCTTTCTCTAAGCCCCTTTCTCCTTAGAATAAAAAATGCAGTTGCTAGCCCTTTTTTCCTCTGCGAAATGGAATATGACATCATGATAGAACTAAGCATTTACCTGAAAGGTGCTATTCAAAGCTCTAGAACTCCAGTGCTCTGGAGGAGTTACAAACTCAACATTATGCACCTAAAAACCTCTGAACTCATGAAGGGACGAAATCTACAGATATGACGGTTGGTGTTTGCCTCTGATCAATGCTCTATGTTCACTCTGGGCTTCAGGAATTTTCCAACCTTGACCAACAACCTCTCCCAATTAGTCGAATTAGGGAACTCCTGGAGATTTCAGGGATCAACAATCCACACTCCTCCTACAACCAACGGTTGTGATCAATGCTAGAACTCTGGGCTTCACGGTTCCTTTCTATAATTGACCTCAAAACTCTTGAAATGCCAAATGACAAATTGGAAATCTATGGCTCTTTCTCCTCCTAAAACATACGACTGTGATCAAATATGAAACTCTGGGCTTTGGGGTTCATCACTCCAACTGACCTCCAAACTCTCAAACTGTCGAATACTGAATTGGCAAAGGGCAGAGATCTATGGTCCATGTTTAGCCTTCAACGAATGGTCAAGATTGACTTTGGGCTTCTGTACTTCAGGAGTTTCCGCACCAAAGAAAATTTCACCCACAACCTTCCAGATAGTCGAATTCTAAACACTCAAAAATCTATGGTCCATGTGTCACCGACAATAGATGGTCAGGATTTACTCCGGACTTTGGAGCTACGGATATTCAACCACTTTTTGATGACTACCTCCAAAATATCTCGAATATTCAAAGTGCCTAAGGGCTTACCAATCAATGAACCCCACTTCACTTTGTTATCTGTGACTGATATCTATTTCGGGACTCCCAGATTCGAGGATTTCTCCTCCTCGCAACATAGAAACCAATTTTTCCTAAAGTGTCGAATCACCAAATCATGAGTTCTTTGGATCACGCTGCACGATGTGATTTACAACTAAGATCCACTCTTATTTGGCCAAGACTTACAACCGAATAACCTCGATCAATGACTCTCATTCTCTTGTTCTCAGATCCAATAGATGGGATCTAATCTCCTTTTCCATACACTTCTCCTCTTGTCTGGGTTCGATCCAATGACCCATATCTATTTTCATAGCCAATCTAAAGGCTATTGTGGTTTCTCCATCCTGATATTAGAACTTATGATAACTTCTCTGGTGCACACTTGTGCTTCTTCTACAGTCTGTAACTTTAGAAAGTTCTTTCCCTCTAAACTCTTTGCATAGGATCTACACACACTAGTGCTATTTTTCCTGAGCTTTCAACTCTTTGAAGTTCAAAGGGGCTCGGCTCTTTATTCTTCCAAATGACTCCTTGTTCCCTCCTAACACCCATGCTTTTCCTCCTAATCTTATGAACATGGTCAAAGTGTTCCTTCAGCACCCTCCTGGGACTTTTTTCTCTTCCTCCTGATATTTATCAACACTTTGACGAAGTGTTGCCTTCAAGCACTCCTTGCACTCACTTTGTTGAGTCTTGGAATTTACACACTCACTTGCACACTCCTTACACTTACTCTTCTTTGACATTTTACACTGCTATGAGTGTTATCTCCCTCCTTACACTCACTCTATGCACTCCTTGCACTAGTCTTACCTTGAGCTTTTACATTGCTCTCACTGTAGGTGCAATTCTTGTGCTCGCTATGTGTACTCCTTCCACTATCCATTATGAGCTTGTGACTATTTATGGTGTGCCCACCTAGCATGCTCCTCTTGAACTCAAAACTGAGTTCTTACGCACTCCTTGTGTTGGGTTCTTAGAGTTCTCAATAACTCTGGTGTGCACTCCTTGCATAGCCTTGGGAGACCAAAAGACTCATAAATTCATAGAGACAAGGAATTATATCTATTCCTGCAAGGGGAACATCTATACACTCATGGAATTCTTAAACATTTATAGTAAACATTTAGAAAAAAAAATCATTCACAAAGAGCACACATAGAGATTCAGATGCAGGGAAATATTTTTTTTCCATTAAGTCTAAATGCTTTTTACAAGAGTTTACAATGGTTACAAGACTGGACTGTAATAGAGTCTCAGTTCTTCTCTCCTCTCCTCTCTAGAATTATCCTCTCTTGAGAGATATTATCTTCTCATTCTCTTTGCAAGCATTCTCATAATATTATGATTTCAATATATTGATATTTTTACAAAACAAGGGATTATCGATCCTTCCTCCACCTACTACATTAAATTACAGTGAGTTTACAACTCATCTGAATCGGATCTAAGATCATTTTCCTATCAGCCATTAAAGGAAATTTACATATAGCCTGTAAAAATACAATGGATATACCCTCTTCAATCCTTTACAACATTAATTACATTAAATTTGATAGTTAAATCCAAAATGAGAAGACTGACACTTCTCTCTCCTCGGGATTTGCTTCCTCCATGTGAGTTGTTTTGCTAGTTGTTGGCGCACTACTGAGTAAGAGTGATGATCCTGCATCATGCTCCCCTACTGGAAAAATCATGAGATCCTTCACATGGTTCCTTTGTTGTTGTTTTTGAGATCCTCCAAGGTCCAAAACTTAACTTTGGAGTTGTACACCTACTCCTCTGCCTTTCTGATGTTGTCGTCTTGTTGTTTTTTTTGTTGTAGGCTCTCCTCCCAGTTTCCAAACTTTATATTGTAGGTTTCCAATTATATTACCACTACAATCCCCTCTTTTCAACCTCCACCTATTTTCAATGGCCTCCTTTTCTATCTTCAACATCATCCTCCTTATATCCTCGATCTCCTTTTCCATCTTGTCTATGGGCTACCTCCTCTCCTGCAATTTTCTCTTCTGCATATCGTCCTCTACCTCAGTCTCCAATTTGACTTATTAGATGACCCTCATCTGGGTTATTTCTCCTTATCCAAGGGATTCCAATTCTTAATATAGATAAAATGGAAGATCATCTTGATCTCCCATGCTAACTTCATTTCATGTGGCATTGGCTTTCCACTCCACTATAGACTCCAACTCTGCAACAATATTACTGATTTTTTTCTCATCCATCTCCTCTAGCAGTTTTCTTTCTGCCATTTCCTCTATTCCTACATCATCTCTTTGGGTTGGCATAAGTCCAACTTCATCCAGTTGCTCCTCATGCTGGAATTCTTCTCCATGATGCATGATTTTCTCCTTCTGATAGTCTTCCTCTATATCTGTATTTCTTAACCAATCCTCCAGTAACATGATCTATTTCTCCCGCCGAGTAAGTATGGCACTAGAATGATCGTCTTGAACATTCCTTTGGCTCAAAACTATGTGGTCCTCCTCTTCCTTCATCTCTTGGGAATATTTCAGTATCAACTCCTTCTCCTCTTGCATGAAAATATCTACCAATTTCCCTTCTTCTTCTTTTCCTATCATTTGGCCATCTCCATGGGCCAATTCTTCTTTTGTGTCTCCTGCACCATTCCCTCATAAACATGAGCTCCTAAAAATATCGCTCCAAGAGATATATTGATCCCTCCTGTCACAGAATGCAATGCAAATGATCTTATCCTTCCTCCTTATCTTCTATCAACACTCCTTGTTGATATGAACTCTCCCATGAGCTCATGAGACTCTTAGACAGTCTCATCTCCTCCTTCTTTTATGTCATCACTCCTTGTTGATATGAACTCTTCTCTGAGTTCCTGAGAATCTCTTATAGTCTCATCTCCTCTTTATTTTTTGTCAGCACTCCTTGTTGATATGAACTC
Source organism: Picea glauca (assembly GCA_000966675.3). Classification (NCBI taxonomy): domain Eukaryota; kingdom Viridiplantae; phylum Streptophyta; class Pinopsida; order Pinales; family Pinaceae; genus Picea; species Picea glauca. The sequence goes on from JZKD02S1938203.1 coordinate 470,175, forward strand.
TTCTCTAAGTTCCTAAGACTCTCAAATAGTCTCATCTCCTCCTTTCCCACATGAAAACTTGAATTTTCCTTTCTTCCCTCCAGGAAGTCTTTGAGATCTTCAACTGATCTCTTATGATTTCCCTCCTCGAAATATATGAGATCTTCAGCTAACCTCTCTTTACCATTAAGGCTTTATCCATATTCTAGTTCGTAGATGTAAACAATTTTCTCCTGTATGTTCTTGAGGTTTTCCACTTGCCTCAGCCACCTAATCAGTATTTTATATTTCCTACTAGAAATCAATTGTTGGATGACCACTTCACCTTCTTCTTCATGGGCCACTCATACCTCCATCTCTCTTGATCTCCTTGCTACATTTTCTTCCATTTTAGCATCAATATATTGAGCTCCTCTCTGGTATCCTTGAGCTCTTTATCCATGTCCTCTCTACTCATCCTCTTGTGGTCTCCTCTTGAACCTTGTTTATGGATTTCAGTAGCCATTTTCTCCTTTCCTTTTCCCTCCTAGAAATTCTATGAGCTTCCACTTTCTCATTATGAGATACAGTTAGCCTCTACCAAGATCTCCTCTCCTAGCCTCCAATTCACCTACTCGAACCTTCCCAGAGATTTACACTCATGTTGAGTGTGGGTGCACACCTTCAACTCACTCCTTCTCCTGAGAACTCCTTGCTCTCTGGTTGTTGCACTCCAAATGCTCACCTTAATATCTCCATAGGCTCTCCTCTGTTCCAAAAATGCAATTTGTCCTTCTCTTCAATCCACTTGGTTGTCTACTCACTTGTTGCACACTTGAAAAAAGTCTTCACACAGAGCATCAGTGGTCCACCTCTCCTCCTTTTCCTTCTATATGAAGACAAAAACTCACTCTGATATTCTCCTTCTCTACTTACTATATATAAACAAAGGTTCTTCTCTGATACCACTTGATGGTATCAGACAAAAATTTCTTTCAATCTCTAATACAAAAATCAGGCTCTGATACCATATGATGGTATCAGAAAAAAATTGTGTTCAGGCTCTGACACAAAAATCAGGTTCTGATACCACTTGATGAAAACCTCCTCCCCTATAGGGCTCGCACAACCTCCCATTCTAGGATCAAATTACACAGGAGATGAATTATCCCTCGGATCTTTGCTGGATCCTCATGGTGGTATCAAACAAAAAATTTGTTCAGAATCTGATAAAAAAATTAGGTTTTGATACCACTTGATGCAAACCCCATCCCCTATGGGGCTCATGCGACCTCCTAGTCCAGGATCTAATTACACAGGAGTTGAATTATCTCTCGAATCCATGTTGGATCCTCTCTTATGTTCACATGCCCATTTAATTTCCTTGTGCAGGTCCATAAATAACCCATTGGGTGCTTTCTCTAAGCCCCTTTCTCCTTAGAATCGAAACCACAGGCGCTAGCCCCTTTTTCATCAGTGCAATGACATATGACCTCAAAATATATTTGAACGCTTGCCTGAAAGGTTCTATTTGGATATCCGAGACTCCGACACTTTGAAGGAGTTACAAAATCAACACTTTGCACCTAAAAACCTTCGAACTTGTGAAGGGATGAAATCCACATATCTAACAGTTGGTGTTTTCCTCAGATCAATGGTTCGTGTTCACTCTGGACTCTAGGATTCGGTACTTTTCCAACCTCAACCAAAAACTTATCCAAAATATCCATGAAAAACTCCCAAAGAGTTCAAGGATCAATGATCCACACTCCTCCTATAGCCAATGACTATGATCAACTCTGGAACTCTGGGCTTTGGGGTTCCTTGCTCCAACTGAACTCCAAAATCCATAAATATTGAATGAAAAATTGGTGATTTGTAACTCTTTCTCCTCATATATCCAACAACTGTGATCGAATCCGAAACTCTGATCTTTAAGGTTCCTCGCTCAAACTGACCTCTAAACTCCTGAACTGTTGAACACTGAATTGCCAAAGGGAGAAGATCTACAGTCCATGTTTACCTATCAATGAATGGTCAGAATTTATTCCAGGATTCAAGACTTCGGGGAATTCCGCACCAACAAAAATTTCACCCACAACCTTCTAGATAAATTTATTCTGAACACTCGAAAATATACAGTCCATGTGTCACCGACAATAGATGGTCAGGATTTACTCCAAACTTCAGAGCTTTAGGGATTCGACCACTTTTTGACGACTACCTCCAAAATATCTCAGATAGTCAAAGTGCCAAAGGGATTACCAATCAACGATCCCCACTTCACTTTTTGATCTATGACTGGGATTTATTTTGGGACTCCGAGCTTCGGGTATCTCTCCTCCTCACAACAAAAGGACCAGTTTTTCTCGAAGTGTTGAATCATCGAATCATGAGGTCTATGGATCACATTGAACGATGTGATATATGACTAAGATCGACTAGGATTTGGCTAATAATTATGTCTCAAGAACCCTTATCGACAGTTCATGTTCTCTTGCACTCAGATCCAATGGTTGGGATCTGATCTTTTTTGTCGTGCGCTTCTCCTCTTATCCAGGTTCGATCCAACAACCCATATCTGTTTCCGTAGAAAATCTAATGGATATTTTTTTTTCTCGCTCATGATATTAGAACTTACGATAATTTCTATGGTGTACACTTGTTCTTCTCCTACAGTTTGGAACTTTAGAAATGTCTTGCCCTCTGCACTCCTACCATAGGCTCTAAACACACTATTGTTATTTTTCTTGAGCTTTCAACTCTTCAAAATTCAAAGGGGATCGACCCTTTGTTCTTCAAAATGACTCCTTGTGCCCTCTTGGAACCCATTCTTTCCCTCATGAGCTTACGAACATGGTCAAAGTGTTCCTTCAACACTCTCCTGTCACTTTGTTCTCTTCTTCCTGAGATTTACCAGCACTTTGACAAAGTTTTGTCTTTGTGCACTCCTTGCATTCACTCTCCCGAGTCTTGGACTTTACAGACTCACTTTTGCACTCCTTACACTTACTCTTCCTTAATATTTTACACTGCTATGAGTGTAGGTGTACTCCTTGCGCTCATTTTGTGCACTCCTTTAATTGGCCTTCCCTTGAGCTTTTACACTGCTTTGAGTGTAGGCACACTCCTTGTGCTAGATTTTTTCACTCCTTGCACTATCCCTTTTGAGCTTGTGACTAGTTCTGGTGTGCCCACTTGGCACACTCCTGAACTCGAAATGTAGTTCTTGTGCACTCCTTATGTTGGATTCTCAGAGTTATAAATAACTATGGTGTGCACTCCTTTCACAACCTTGGGATCCCAGAACACTCAGAAACTCACATAGACGTGGAATTCTATCTATTCCAAAAAAAGGAACATTTATACACTCATGGTATTCATAAAATGCACAATAAACATTCAGAAAACAAACACTCATTCAAAGAGAACACACATAAAGATTCATATGCAAGAAAATATGATTTTTCTATTAAATATGAATTCTTTTTACAAGAGTTTACAATGGTTACAAGATTGGACTGCAACATAGTCTCAATTCTTCTCTCCTCTCTAGAATTCCCCTCTCTTGAGAGTTATTCTCTTCTCATGCTCTCCTCATGTATTCTTATACTATTATTACTTCAGTACATTCATATTTTTAAAAAGATGGGCTTCTCGAGCCTTCCTCCACCTACTACATTAAATTACAATCAATTTACAACTCATCTGAATTATATATAAGATCATTTTCCTGTTAGCCATTAAAGGCGATTTACATAAAAACTGTACAAATAAAATGAATCTACCCTCCTCAAGCCTTTAAAATATTAATTACATTAAATTTGAGACTTAAATCCAAAATGATAATACTGGCGCTTCTCTCTCCTCGAGATCTACTCCCTCCATGTTTGTTGCTGCGCTAGTTGTTGATGCCCTGCTGAGTAGGAGTGATGCTCCTACATCATAATACACCTAGCCGATGAGTACCGAAAAATCATCCACCAGGATAGATTATTGGGAATAAATATGTAGGAGTTGAAACTTGAAGAAGAATACTTTCACCTAAACAAAAACCCCTACCATTTTTATTTACAGTTGAACCCAACAGTTTTGAAGAGGCCAGTAAGGATGAACATTGGATCAAGGCTATGGATGAAGAATTGGATCATATAAGGAATAATGGCACATGGGAACTGGTTCCAAGACCAATGAACAAGAACGTGATTGGTACTAAGTGGGTTTTTTTAAACAAACTAAACAAGGATGGACAGGTAACCAGAAACAAAGAAAGGCTAGTATGGAAAGGATATTCTCAAATTTAATGTATATATTTTGAAGAGACCTTTTCCCCAGTTTCCAGGATGGAAGAAATCCAATTGATTTTATCCTATGAATGTTCTAAAATAATCAAGTTATGTCAAATGGATATTAAGTTAGACTTTTTTAATGGAGAATTATAAGAATAAGTATACATCAAATAACTAGAAGGATTTCTACTGTCAGAAAGGAAATATTATGTTTGCAGATTGAAGAAAGTGTTATATGGACTCAAGCAGTCCCCCATAGCATGTTATTCGAGATTGGATAGGTATCTACAACATTAAATATTCGAGAATGGAAATGCAGAAATTAATCTCTATGTAAAAGTAGATCGAGACATTATATTGATAATTGAAGTTTATGTAGATGAAATCATCTTCAAAAGTGATGATGACAGGATGAGTTAGAATTTTTCCAGAGATATGCAAATTGAGTTCGAAATGTATTTTCTTGGTGAGTTGAATTTAATTTTTGGATTACATATATGTTAGCATGATAAAGGTATTTTCATCTATCAGACCAAGTATATTAGAGAAATACTAAATAATTTTGGAATGGAATATTGCAAACCCGTGAGTACTCCTATGTACGCCAGCTGCAAGTTGAGAAAGGAAGATGAATCCAAGAATTCATATCAGATACTTTACAAATCAATTATTGACAGCTTACTCTATGTGATATCTTCAATACCGGATGTGTTGCAAGAAGTTGGACAGGCTACAAGATTTCAAGCAGCACCAAAAGAAACACATGTTATGGCAGTAAAAAGAATATTCATATATCTCAAAGAAACATAATGTTTTGGAATATGGTATCCAAAAAGGAATGATCTATCTTTGGTAGCCTACACGAATCTAGATTGGAAAGATAACATTGATTATAGAAGAAGTACAAGTGGATAAACTTTCTACTTGGGTGAGTGTCTGGTATCATGGTTGAGCAAGAAACAATCATCGATATCTTTGTCCACAACAGAAGAAAAATATATTGTAACAACATGTTGTACTCAAGTTCTCTAGATGAGGTTGACATTACAGGATATACAAGTGGAATATGACAAACCTATTCTGATACTTTGTGATAACACAATTCCTATCAGTATCTCTAATAATCTAGTAATGCACTCCAAGACAAAGCACATTCCGATCAAGTTTCACTTTCTATGGGAATAGGTTACAGAATATGAAGCTAGAGTAAATTGGGACAAGAGAACATATTGCAGATATATTCACCAAACCTCTTTTTAAGGCAATCTTTGAGTATCTTCGATAGAAACTTGGAGTAATTTCTGCTCCACAGTGATCCACACAACATCATACATAGTAAGACAGGGGGAGAGAAGTAGAATACTTGAAGAATCCAAGAAATTTTGAATGCATTTCATATACTTCGTATATTTACACGAGAAAGCACCATGAAGAGAAATCAGAGTGTTGTAGATAGGGGGAGTATCCCCAAGGAAAATTACCCTTTTCCACAAGGATAATTTTAAGGATGGAAATTTGAATTAAAATGTAGAAACCTGGGATAATATTACTAGTCCTTAGTATGAAAAATGTAAAATGTTTGGTGATACTTTTGTAAAAATATTCAAATTTCTAAGTATTTTATATAGTTTCTATCAAATTTTGGCATTTTTTAAGGTAAAATAATTTTATTCTATGGAATTTGGGTGAATCAATTTTATAAAATATGGAAATTGGCAAATTCTTTTTTGGTAAAAACCATGGAAAATTAGCCCATTTGTGAAATTTAGCCCCTAAACTCATCTATGCTTTGTCATTGATGACAAAGGGGGAGAGAAAGAAAAAATGCATGGAAATTAAGAGAAATAATGGATGCATGGAAACATGGGGATAAATAGTCATAGGGGGAGCGATGATCACGGGGAGAGCATGAGTTTTCCCATGTCATCGATGTTTCCATCAATGCCAAAGGGGTGGATTATTGGACAGTTGGTTGTCATTGATGTCAACAATAATTGGTTTTCATTGATGTAAACATATGTGATGGGTGTATTTGGAGAAGTCTCAAAAGTGGTCCCCTTATGGTGTATCTCTAAGCATGGGCCTCACCAGAAGAGGATTTGAAGAAGTCTACAAGAAGCCCTAGAGGTGTGGTTATGGATCCCAATGTTGATCAAGGAAAAACATCATGAAGGATTGTGTGAATTCAACTAACTCACTCATGGATGGATATTCCTTATCATGTCATTCTCGGTGATAGGTGGTATGCCACGTGGTTCCTCACAGTTGAGGAGTTATGGCCTTGGGAAGTTAGAATCCCTACAGAATGGTTAGGAAGCCCCTAGTTGCTTACATGTCATTAAAGAAAGGGTAAAGTGGTTGTAACAAGAAAGTTAAGAAGCCCCTAAGATTAAGGAAATAGGTTACCCAAAAAAAGTATAAACACACCTCAAGGAGTCATTCACAAGTGCATTCACTCACTTATTCTATTGAATGTATTCTAGTGAACTAGTGATCCATTTGGCAAGTTTTTGTTGGTAAAATTTGAGGTAGAGACAAGAAGGAAGTGAGGGAGTTTTGGGATTGTAGAGGAGAGAGAAATTATCTGAGGAAACCCTAGTTTGGTTGACCCCCATGGGTCATACCACTAGTGTCCCATGAGGCATTCACATGGGTTTCATAGTGCTCATCATGTGAGGCCCTACGTTGCAGGTAGTCTTAGTCCCACAAGGACAAGACATATTTTGGGGAAATTCTTGTACCAAGTCCCTAAGGTCAGAGGAAAGATATAGGTCAGGACTAATTCATATTAGGTTAGATACAAAGGTATAGGTATGTTTATGTGATTTTTTTCATGATTATACTTGGTTTTGGTATGGTACATTCTTGAGGTACTTTTTGCTTGGCACATGGTCGAGTTTCATCTTTGGTAGATGGTTGATTGAGGTATACTCTCCTATCTAGTTAGGACATGAATTTTATGGTTCATCATTAGAGACATATATTTGAGATGTGGATGTATGGGTGAGGTATACACTTTATGTATGGTGGCATATGCATGATGCACTTGACTTGGTTCTTTGAGGCACTTCATTGATGATATTGTTCCTATTTATGCATGATTGATGCTCTAGTACATAGTATATCATTTTATGTTATGGTATCTTCATTTAGCATATCTCTTGGTATATGATTGATGCATGTTATACTACATATTATGATACATAGTTGATGGATGATATGGTATAGGTTTTGGTATAGATTATGTTGATGATCAGTTACAGGTTGATGGTATAGTGACAGTGATAGGTTGATGTGATAGGTTATAGGTTGATGTGACAGTGGTAGTGACAATGAGAGTGATAGTGACAATGATAGAGTCATTGGCAGTGATTTTAATAGTGACATTTTGGTCTACACATATATTTAATGGTGGAAGGAAGGGGAAAGGAAAGGGGGTTGGTTCCAGAGAACACATGGAGTTGTAACTTCCTTTAGGTTGGAGCCTAAGAATCAGGGGGTTGTAGCCTCCTTTTGGTTGGAGCCAGAGAATTCAGGGAGTTGTAGCCTCCTTTTGGTTGGAGCCAGAGAATTCAGGGAGTTGTAGCTTCCTTTAGGTTGGATCCTGTAAATAGGGAGTCGTAGACTCCTTCAACTTGTAGTTGGAGAATTGGGAAGTTGGGGCTTCCAATGAATGTATAATTTTGATATATAATAAAATCATTATGTGGTTTTCTCCCATTTGGGTTTCCATGTAAATATTGGTTTATTGTGTTTCTGTGGATGTATATTATGCTCCGTTGACTTATAATTATCATGATATATTGATGATATAATTTTTTTGTTGTTAATGATTACACATTGTGGTTAAAAGTGATAATAAAGTGCTCATATATATTCACCCCCCCCCCCTCTTCAGTATTCCAACAAATGAGTACCTAACATGCCAGTTTGAATAAGTATATACTTTAAAGGGACATGGTGAAGTACCCTACCATATGTTCTTGAGAGATAACATGAGGCTTATTGTTAAGTACATCCACACATGAAATCAAATACACAAAGTGAAAGTATTGATAAAACAAAAACTTGATTAAGTAAGATGAATCAAATAATGTAGAAAGTGAACATGTGTACCTGTTGAGTGGGGGATGAGACAAAGGGTCCCAGAGTGATTTTTGCATGAAAATAATGGATCATACCATATTAGAGTGGGATATTCCATGATCCCAATGAAACAAATGATTCATAAAATAGATCTTCTGAGCTCCCATATCGACTTCAGGAACTTTGTGATGTGGTCGTATAAAACAAGGGTGGGGCTTGCAATGCCACCTCATTTCTACTTTCATTGGATTGGAGGTGAGCTTGTGGAACTCATGTTTATCTAGATCATATAGGTGTGAAGTAATTTCTACAAGAGGCATGTGCATTAGAGAGTGGTTTTAAACCAAGTGAGAGATAGGTAGGTGCTGCTAACCTCACTTTGTGATTTACACATTCATTTCTTGGATCAGGGGTTGGTAGGGGTGTCATATGGCCCTATTTTGAAAGTGGTCATACTGTAACGTCCCTGGCCACCCATGGCCAGGCCACGATACACAAGAGGAACTCTTTCGTTCTCTCTGCGGAACATATTGTAACATGTCCAACATCTAACTAAGGTATGCCACATAAATTTTTTTGAAATGCATGCAATTAAAATATATACACACATAAATATTGTAGAAATATATATATATAACGTAAATAGACAAACACATTATGTAGTGCATGGTTTCATACTGAAATAATAGTAAACATATACATGCATCATATTCAGACAATACCCATAAAAATAAACACATAGATAATAATGCAACATGTAAATTTATCACACAATTGACACTTATCTTTATAAGAATATATCCAAGTGCATGTAGACCTTCCACGAACCTCCCAACCTTAGTCCACACTTCTCATCACTCTCAATAGTGGGTCACCCCCGAGCTGGGACAAAACTCCAGCCGAGTAAAGGGATTCCTAACTAGGCTAATGGCTCATAGACAACAACAAAGACTCTATCACAGGTGCCAACTCAAACTAATAGCCTACAGTCCCTCATTCCCCACATGTTTTTCCCACCCCAAGAGGTGTGCCCATTCTCTGTTCAAAATTCCTTCAGCTTCCCCACTTCCTTTCCAAGCTTCAGCAACACGCTGGACAAGAAGTATCAGAGCCTTGTAGTTGTAGTTTATCACCTTCAGTAAATCAATTCCCAACAATTCTCTCACCCAAAGAGAAATTTCTCATGCACATGAAAACCCACCTCTTCAATATCCAATGGGCTTGACAACCCTCTTCTTCAGTCCATCTCCCCAACTAACCAGCTACACAAACGGTTATGGTTATGGATACCAGTTCAGGTACAGTGACATGAAGGTACAAAGGATAGCTCAATGGGTGTGTCAATGCTCATGGATGATTGACTAGATGACTAAATAATATGTGGAATGATGGAAGATCCCCCAAAATGAACTAAGTCCAAACTATATATATGCATGTCCCCAACTTGACACTTGTGATGTTGGGAGCTACTTTGGCCCACTTGTCCCCAACTTTGGAACTTAGGATAAAATAATTATCCATACTTTATAATTTAAGAAATATTATATTCCTTTTTGGTTTAAGCTCCCTAGATTAGCCCATTTTCCTTAACTTTTAGCCCCCCTCCCTTTTCCCTAACTAGTGGAATTTAGTCCCTTGTACTCTTTTATCGTGGTCAATCTGCGTGTAGAGATGTATTTTATATTAATGATGAGACATATACAAAAATATGTGCACTAGTCCTTAACATCTAGGCTCTCTAACCTAATCATCAAAAAATGGCTCACGAGCCTATTTAACATAGCATATACACAAAGGCTCACTGGCCTCAATATCGCGTGCACTTAAGATGTTGTGCACAATATCCTCGAATGTGCACACTTCCTCATTTTACTGCACAGTACATGTGCGCACTATGCCATGAAAGGTGCATACAAAATGATATCAAATAGCTCACCAGCTTAAGTACATTTTCATTTACATTTACAATTGGGTTCGGCCTAGGGATATTACAATCCCCTCCCCTTATTTATGCATTGTCCTCGGTGCATTAAGTACACACATACAACCAAATTTTAAAAAATCCTCAAAAAGACGTGGGTATTATGCTTGCATTACATCCTCATGCTCCCAAGTAGTATCCTCAAGATCGTACAAGGTCCATTGGGCCTTTACAAGCCCTATGGCTCAATTCCAAAGCTGTTTGATTTTCCAGTCCATAATGTGTACCAGATGCACTTGAAAAGTGCCTTCTTTCTTCACCTGAATCACATTCCAATCAATAACATGATTAGCATCAGGTATATATTTCTTGAGTAATGATACATGGAATACATTATGAACAGACATAGATGTAGGCAATGCAATCATATAAGAAACTGGACCAATCCTCTATAGGATTTCAAATGGCCCACAATAGTGAGATGCCAACTTGGAACAATTTCCCAACTTCAGGGAACTTCTGTTGGCCTTCACTTTCAAAAATACATGGTCACCCACTTTAAATTCCCTATGAGTTCTGCCTTTATCAGCATAGCTTTTCTCCCTGTCTTGAGCAACCTTTAAATTTTTCTTTATTTTTATCATTTCCTCCATTTCCCTGAGCAAATCTGGCCCAACCACTTCTCTATCTACTAGGTTATCCCAAGTTACTGGTGTGTTTCACTTTCTTCCATAAAGTGCCTCAAATGTGCTCATCTTTAGAGATGCTTGGTACCCATTGTTATAAGCAAAATCTACCAAGTGTTGGTAGTCTTCACATTTTGATGGTTTATCCATCACATACATCCTCAACAATATCTTCAATCACCTGATTCACCCTCTCTATTTGTCCATCTGATTCTGGATGATAAGTTGTACTAAAATTCAAATTTGTTCCAAATCCATTAAATAATCCTTTCCAAAATTTTGAGGTAAATTTCGGATCCCTATTAGACACAATTGTCTTGGGTATGCCATGTAATCGAGCATTTTGTCTCATATACACATCAACAATGTTGGTTTCCTTGTGAGTGAGCTTAGCTAGAATAAAATGGGCAGTTTTAGTAAGCTTATCAACCACTACCATGATATAATCATGTTGCTTGTTTGTTCTGGGTAGTTTGGTAATGAAATCAATTATTACAACTTCCCATTTCCACTCAGGTATGGGTAATGGTTGTAGAAAACTAGTTGGGTGTCAATGCTCAACTTTTACCTTTTGACATTCCAAACATTTGGCAATAAAATCTGCAACCTCTTTCTTCATTCTTGGCCAATAATATTGGCTCTTGAATGCTGCAATAGTTTTTTGATAACCTTGGTGCCCAACATAAGGTACATTATGCATTTCTCTCAATATCAAATTTTTCAATTCATTAGAATTTGGTACATAAATTATTCCCCTGTACCTCAGAATTTCATGATTATCTTGCTTGTATTCTTCAATTTTATGTTGCAAATTACCTTGCTGTAATTTTGCCACTAATTCCTTGTATTGCAAATCTAAATTTGTAGCCTCCAAAATTATGTGTTTCAAATCTGATTGGAACATGCTAATGGTTGTAGAATGCAACTCATACACTCTTCAGATGAGTGCATCAGCCACTTTGTTCTATTTCCCCTTGATATGTGTTATATCAAAGTCATATTCACTTAGAAATTCCAACCATCTCCTTTGCCTAGCATTTAGAGTTGGTTGATCAAATAAATATTTCAGACCATTGTGGTCTGTCTTGAGCTCAAACCTTTTTGCCATGAGGTAGTGTCTCCATTTCCTAAAGGCATGCAATATGGCTTCCAACTCCAAATCATGAGTGGCATAGTGTCTTTCATGCTCCTTCAAATTTCTTGATTCATAACATATAACAAATCCATTTTGACTGAGGACTCCACCCAATCCTTCTTTACATGCATCAGTGCATACAATGAAGTATTCATTTGGGTATTCAATCCTTAGTATTGGAGCACTTGTTAATAATTTTTTCAAGTTTTGGAAACTCTTTTCAAAATCCAATGTCCACTAAAACTTCACACCCTTTCTTTGCAAGGAAGTGATTGGGTGTGCAATATTTGAGAATCCTTCAATGAATCTTCTATAGTATTCTACAAGGCCCATGAATGATTTGATCTCTTTCACATTCTTTGGCATTGACCATTCTCTAATGGATTCTATCTTCTTAAGATCCACTGTGATCCCATCCTTTGAAATGATATGTCCCAAATAATGAATTTTCTTCTGATAAAATGAGCACTTGCTCAATTTGGCATACAACTGATGCTCCCTTAATACTTGCAACACCATCCTTAAATGATTCTCATGATATTCTTCTGATTTGGAATATACAAGGATGTCATCCAAAAATACAATGACAAACTTGTCTAAATATTCTCGGAAAACACCATTCATTAAGCACATGAAAACAGTTGGTGCATTTGAGAACCCAAATGGAACCACCGTGAACTCATAATGACCATACCTTGTCTTGAAGGTGGTCTTGCTGATATCTTCCTCTTTAATCCTTACCTAATGGTATCCTGATCTAAGATCTATCTTTGAAAATATATTTGCATCCTTCAATTGATCAAAGAGATCATCAATCCTTGGCAGAGGATACTTGTTCTTTATAGTTACTTTATTCAACTGTTTGAAATCAATGCACAATCTTAATGTCCCATCTTTCTTCTTCACGAAAAAGACTAGGGCACCCCAAGGTGACACACTTGGGTGTATATAAACCTTCTTCAAAAGTTATTCAAGCTACATTTTCAAATCCTTTAGCTCTGGCGTACTCATTCTGTAAGGAGTCTTTGACATTGGAGCTACTGCAGGCATTAAATTTATAGAGAAGTCAATATCTCTCTTTCAGGGTAGTCCTGGTACCTCCTTGACCACATCTTAAAAATTTTCCAAGACTACATGATCTTCCAAATTTGGCACCTTATCTTTTGGTGTCTCTTCCATATGTGCTGCAAATATTTGACACCCTTTTCTATAACATTTCCTCAGTTGCAATGCTGAAATTTCTCCAATGGTTATTTCCCTGGAAATTCCCTGCACTTTCCTTAGGCTCCCTTCCTCATCCAAGTAAGTGAATTCCTTGTTATGACAATCTAGGATAGCATGATGTTGATCCAACCAATCCATACCAATTAGACAGTCATAAGAACCTAAAGGCAAGATGTTCAAATCTACCTTGGTGTTCAGCCCATTCATGTCCATAAGACATGACTTAACCATCTCATTAACATTTCTTTTGGCTCCAGTATCCAGCTGCACCAACCAAGATTTTCCATGCTTGCTTCTTGGAAAATTCAAACTTTCCACCATCTTAGGATCTATATAAATATGACTAGCTCGTGAATCAATTAAAATAGCAATGGTTTGGTTGTTGATCATACCTTCCACTTCAATCATATGTGACTGATACTCTGCTTGTTTTTTGTCCAGGGATGCATATATCCTTGGTACATTTCCGCCCCTATCCTCCACTGTTTCAGCTTGTTGTACATTGTGGAGAGTCTTGACCTTTTCACCTCTGTGAGGAAAATATTTGAACATATGATCTCCTTTACCACCCCAACATTGAATAGGTGGTTGCCTTGAACTTTGACCCCCTGTCTCAATCATTCTGGGTTCTCTAGAAATTGGTTGTCCTTGAGGATTATTTCTGAAGAATGGTGGCTTAGTTCCCTTCTTCCTCTGATACATATTGAATTTCTTCTTTTGTTCCCAAGATTTTTGGAAAGTTGGCCTTGATTTTTGTTGATCATATAGGCACTTAGCTCGCCTTATGGTCTCCTCCAATGTCTTGGGAGAATCACATTGTATTTTGTCACTGATGAATGATGGCAATCCACTCAAATAAATTTGGATCTTAACTGTCTCATCCTTGATGAAAGATACATACCTCAACAGTTCTAAAAACTTTCTCTCATATTCATCTATTGTCATACTCCCAAGCTTGGGTTCAAAGAACTCTTTCATTTTCTTGTCATAGTATCTCTTAGTCAAGTATTTATTTTCAAAATACTTCTTGAATTCCCTCCAAGTACCACTTTTCTCTTTAATGTGTTGCACCTGCACAAGTTGATCCCACCACGTGGATGCCTTTCCATTGAATTGATAGATGGAAATTCTACCTTCTGCATGAGAATAATAATTATGCATTTGAAAATACTTTCTCATGCCCAACAACCATGTCTCTGCATCTTCATCCTTCTTGTGTTCACCATCAAATGTAGGAGGTTTGATTTTGTTCATTTCTCCTCGTAGCTCATCCACCCCAGACCCCTTATGCTTCTTGATAGGGAATGGACTTGAGATGTTGTGTGTTATATTATTGGAATGCCTCGGGGAGTGGTGGATATGTCTACTAACACTTCTTGTTCTTTTTTTCTCATCAGGATACTTGTGACTTCCTAATTTGCTTGATCCACTCTCTTTATCCAATTTCTTTTCTATTATGTTCAAGCTCTACATTAACTTCATGTTGAAATCATCATGCTTCTCCTTGGCTCTCATAATACTTTCATTATCATCTTTATAGATTTGAACATCCTTCTCCAAATTTTTAATGGTCTCTACCATATTCATGTTTTCATCCCTTCCTTCTCCATGTCCATTAGAGTTTGTTCCTTCAGTGCCCAAATGGACATCCATCCCTCTAATCTCATCTTCCTGGCTGTAATTTCCTTATGCATCATCCATTACTCTAGACTATATGCCGATCCTAATCTGATCTATTTTTTTTTTACTTTGCAAAATGTGCAGCCAACAAAAATTTGTCAGGCTAATTGTTTCAACAATTTCAGGAAAAATATGAACCATTTTGGTTCAATAATATATCATAATTATTTCTTCTGATTTCCTGAAAAAATGAGTTTCCAGATCAATTTTTTGGGTGGATTTTAGATTCCATTATCTGTTGGACCTTGGTTATGGAAGGAAGAAAATATCGAGTAAGAAAAGGTCAAACACGAACTGCGTGGGAGACACAGTGACTGTCACTGGGTCGAAGTAAGAAAAAGAGCAGAAAAGTCATAGCAAAGTGCGGAAAAGAAAACCGTTGCATGAGGAGATCGAGGATGACAGATCAACAAGGAATATGGATCGAGGACAACTCAACAAGTATAGAAATCCACCATTGGATTCTTTGGAGCACCATACGAGAAGGGAGGAAAGATAGGTTGGCGAAGCCCTGAAAAGGCGTGTCAAGTTGACCTAGGGTTTTAGACACCTAGGGTTTTGGGTAATTTGGGTTTTTAACACCTAGGTTTCGACCTAAGGCTATCGGTGAGGGACTGTAATGTATAAATATAGGTCAAGAGGACCTAGGTCGGGTCGGTACTAGTGTGGGGTATTGATATTGATTGTTTGTTGATTGGGAGATTATTGTATTGAGAGAGAGAGGAGTGACGAGAGTGAGAGCCTTCTGGTATTGTAAGATCTTCAACTGGGTGCGAAGATCAAGTCCTACAGCTGGATGTGCAGGAAGGTGGGAAACAAAGAGAATAAGAGAGAAGATCTATTCACTAAGAGTGCAGATCAGAACTGTAAGATTTATCTTAATATATCATAATCACAGTTCTGTGGACGTAGCCCTAGAGAGAGGGTGAACCATGTATATTTTGTTTCGCATGTGTGATTGATGTCTGGATCTCTGTCATTGTTATATTGTTATTTTCATTATTGTGTTAGATCAAATTTATTTCTACTCAGAGTAGATATAGCTGATAAGAGATATATGAATGTTGCATTATTGTTGTAGTAGTTCCACTTGATATTCCCCTGGTTGTAGACATCTCTATCCTGCAACCCCCCTCTTACCTTCTTCGGGTGAGACTACATTTGCTTCCCAAATGTTGTTGAAAGGGCCAGTAGCTAGGGCTTGTTGGTGCACTCTTGGACTGAACCCCAGGTCTTCCCTTGTGCCAACAAATGGTTCTATTTTCGAGACGAAAATTTGTGTAAGGGAACATCAAGGTGGTTCCCATCGAAGACAGAGATTCAAAAGTGGATAAAGGATCAAGAAAGGGACTTCGCTGAAGCCCAGAACAAGAACCCTAAACTGAGTACTGAAGATTGTCTGCAAAGACACCTCTTCACTGACATTCATGAGATCTTCTTTGGAGGAATCCACCAGGATTTGTTTGAGTGTTTGGCTAGGTTAGTCGATACCTAGTTCGAGATCAAATCTAGACCTCCTGTGGTTTGGACACCAGCACTGATCCAGAAGTTCAAGAGAGTTAACAATGTTGTATCCAGAGAAGTAGATCATTGGTTTGATAGTACCATTGGAGGGTATATCACCAAATTTGCTATTGATAGGGTAGAATAATATAGCCAAGCCAAGAGATACTTTTTCAAAGGACCCAAAGGAAACTTTTTGTACTTTATGAAGTTGAGAATCGAGATGTTGTTGCATGAAAAGAACGTCTTGAAGATATAGTAGATTGGTTGGACCTGAAAAGGCTAATGTTGAGAAATTCAGACAGTGACGGTGACATAGAAACTGGACACACGCGCAGTGGAAGAGTATTCAGAGGGGTTCACCTTGAGAACCTATTTAAGAAAAACTACAGAGAAGAGGATTTCTACAGTGGAGAAGAGGTAGATTTAACCAATGAAGAACATACAAAATGAAGCTAAAGAACTTCATCAAAGTGAGCCAGAAACCTCAGGAACTACATAGACTATTGAAGTAAGTAACATTAAACCTCCTATTGTTTCAATAGCACCAAGTAGCCAGAATATCCAGAACCACCAGAGTCTTCAAAGTGTTGTTACTAGAAACTCAACCTATACTCAGAAAGGAAGCCTAGGAAACTCTATGGCTGATGAGATGAGGATCCCTATCCTCAGGGGAGATGGATCTGAGGATCCCGATCAACACTGATTCCTATGTGAGGTCGTGTGGAATATTAAAAGTATCATCGACGAAGCCATCAAGAGAACCCAATTCAACACTACGCTAAGGGACCGCGTGTTGAGTTGGTACATGAAACTTGTCCAAGGACTGGTGCAACCTAAGCCACTAAACAAGATAAAGAATGCATTGATTATAGAGTTTAAGAAACCTAAGTCAAAGTTACAAATTATTACAGAGCAAAAAGAGATCAAACAAAAGGTAGCAGAGCCTGTTTGGGAGTTCGACCAGAGATTCAAGACCCTAACAGGTCGATTAACTTTTCAGATCCTCGATGAATAGAACAAATAATGGTTCATCATGGTGTTGATACCACACATCATAGTCCCTCTAATGCAGCAGAAGATTTCATCGTAGGCATAAGCTTTGGAGATCTCCATGAATCTTGAATTAACACCTATGGGAGAATCTAGCTCAGGCATGAGCTAGACCTTGATCCAGCTGACTAGTTTGTCTCTACAGGTTGAGGAAATGAAGAAGGACAAGGGAAAGGACAAAAGAGAAGATATCTAGTGTGTAAGATGCATATTTGAAGTTCATCATAAGGAACATTGTCCCCTATTTCATGAATATTTGGCCTCAGGAGCATCGATCCCCTTGAAGCAAGTTAACCTGCCTTGGTGCGATGTATGCAGAAATAGGCATCGCCTAGGTGAGTGATATTACATGCAGAAGTATGTTTACACACCCACAAAATTGTATTTCACATTATGTAAATCAGTGGGGAATGATGATAGAGATTGTAGAGCTTACGATCTCATGCATGAGAGGTCGAGGGACATATACAAGATTCAAGGTGAAGTACAACAAGAAGGAAACACCCTACAGTACAACTCTCCAGGGAGAGGAAAATTCAATCCTCACAGTGGATACAAAGGGGGAGGATGAGGAGGAGGTATGGGATGAGGCCGAGGACAAATAATCTATTATAACTGCGCAAAGCCAGGACACTTGGCAAGGGATTGTCAGAATCCTTGCACAACTTGCAGTTATTGTAACTCTTTCGAGCATGTCATAGAAGAATGACTTGTGATGTTGGCTAAGCTTCAGGAAAGATGAGGACCCTAGCAAAACCCACAAGTGCAACTGATACATGTCGAACCGCATGGAACATACCCTAGATTCATTTTTATTACTTGAGGAGGTGCTTCTGCAGGAGAAGATAGAACAATCCAAAGAAAGATCACAGAAGAGTCAGGTATTAGGAAATATGTGGAGAAGACTCAGGCTTTTGATGCAAGGAAAGAAAGGCAAATCTTCGAGGAATAAAGACAAGAGTTCAAGGGGGATCAAGGATCCTTATCTAAAACGCAACCAAAAATAAAAGAGTATGGAATGTCTCAGGCATTTGATTAATTGGCTTTAGCAAAAGAAGGAAAAGAGGTAAGTAAACTCATCAATTTTTTGTATGCTTGTCTTAAGTTAATTCGGGATGAGAATGTTGTGCAAGAGTTACATAACCTAATCAGGAAATATGAGCTAGGAAAGGTAGACCCCTTATTGAACAGGGTAGTAGACCAGATTGGTAAGAAGAGAAGAACAAACAAAGAATTACATTTGAATTCTCAAATGGGAGAGTATGATATAGACTATGTGGTCCTCGACTTAGGGTCGAAGGTCAATGTCATGACGAAGCAAACTTGGGCACTAATGGGAAAATTGAAGTTGATATATTCCCCTATCAGGCTTAGAATGGATAATCAGCAAGTTTTCATCCCATTTGGATGATTGGAGCATGTCCCTGTGGACATCGACGGAGTTAGGACCTTTGCAGATTTTGAGTTAATCGAAATTGTTGATGATAGTTTCCCTTACCTTGCATTGCTAGGAATTGATTGGGCCTTCGACAATTCTACTATTTTTTATTTAAATAAAAGACACATGACATTTTAAAGAGTTGGCCTTAGGGCCATTGCACCCTTAGATCTAGATGAGGGTCCGCGATATATAGATCCCATCCAAGAAGAAAACAATGCATATGAGCTGGAAAACATATATAAATTAACAGCCAGACAACATGATTATATCAAACCTATTGGCGATGGAAATCTAAGTTGGTGAAGTGGAAGCACATGTTCATCATATTTCGAAGAAGTGCTGGAGAAATAGCAGATTCAGATGTATGAAGTATCCACAAGGAGATGTGCTCGACTGACCAGATAAGTTCGTTGGATTGGTACAACAACAAGTAACTTGCCTACCTTTGATGGTCTGAACTCTCTAGAAGCCTTCCTCTCATATTTTGAAACAAGTGTACCAACACAATAGAGGTTGTTGGCTATGGATGAGGCTCTAAAAGCTACACTAGCAAGATGGTGGGGGATGCACAAAAGCAATATTACAGACTGGACACAATGTCAAACTTTGATGACAACACGGTTCTCAGCACAAGTAGGAAGCTGTGAAGTGAGGTACACAGGTCAAAGTTGCCCAAAGGACCATGTGTGAAACTGCGAAGAATCCTGGAGAGACATTCCTCGAGAAAAATGGGTACACAGCTTCATTAAAATGCTAGACACGACCCCTATTAACTGGTACCTTCAAGTGGAGTTGCGCCTCATCACTGCAGGTTGGAAAGGTATGCTTCAGAATTTTGTAACCACCTTTTTGTTTGAAAGTGAATTTCCTTCAGTATATCAAGCACTATAGACTGTGAGGAAGAAACTATTTAAGGAGGCATCTAGCCTCACTTTGGAGCAAGAAGAGGATGAATGGATTGCGCCATTCCAGAAACTACAAGGATGTTACAACATTAATGCTGATGTAGATGATGATCCGAGGAAGGTAAACATCACTCAAAAATAAGGCCACAGGGATGTGGAAGGACCAGGAGTTGAGTTTCCATTTATTGGACAACCGATCAAGATAAAGAAAGTCAATATTGCGACAGAGGAGACACGAAAGCTTGCCAATGTCGAAGATTACTGGGATGTTGCTACCATTGAAAAAATTACAGAATTACTGCATGAGTATCGGGACTCATTTCCGACCAAGTTCACTGATATGAAGGGTATTAAAGGACCTATGGGAGAGATGAGAATACCTTTGAAACCAGATGTGAAGCCAGTCAAGTAAAGACCCTACAGATTGAACCCGAAATATAAAAAACAAGTGAAGATTGAGCTCGACAGAATGTTAGAAGCAGGGATTATTGAACTTGTCGAAGATTTAGAGTGGATCAACCCTATGGTGGTCCAAGACAAGAAGACAGGTGAGATCATGATCTGCGTAGATCTCAGGAAGTTGAATGATTCTTTTTTTCATGATCCTTTCCCTACACCATTCACAGACGAACTTTTGGATAACGTGGGAGGCCAGGAAGTATATTCTTTTACAGACGGATTTTCAGGATACCATCAGATCCGAATTGCCAAGGAGGACTGCCACAAGACCACATTTTCCACAGAATGGGGATCCTACCCATACACAGTGATTCCATTTGGACTGAATAATTCCCCAGCCATCTTCTCTAGGGTGGTGGTCGAAGCATTCAAAGAATTTTTGCATAAGTGTTTAGAAGCCTATTTTGATGACTAGATTGTTTTTAGTTTGCTAAAAAATCATATTGAATGTCTAATACTAAAGTTGGACAAATGCGGCAGTGTCAAATTGATTTAAATTTGAAGAAGTGCATCTTCTTCTCACCATTTGGAGTATTATTAGGACATATTGTATGCAAGAAAGGATTGTTGGTTGATCCATCAAAAATTGCAATTATAGTCGACTTACTGCCTCCTACTTCATTCAAACAACTGTGTACTACGCTAGGACATACTAGCTATTATAGGAAATTTATTAAAGGATATGCTCAGATTATTGCACCAATGGAGAAGTTATTAAAGAAAGACTGTCAGGTTGCTTGGAAAGATGAATTCCAATAGAGATTCGACACACTGAAACAAAAGATGGTGACTGCGCCCATCCTGGTCTTTCCAAACTTGAGCAGAGAATTTCATGTCCATGTTGATGCATATTCTATTGCATTAGGAGCAGTATTGGCACAACCTGGAGAAGGGGATATCGACCATCCATTAGCATTTTCTAGCAGGTATCTACAGCTGAAATCAATTACACTACTACAGAGAGAGAAGGATTAGCCATGGTGTACGTGCTACAAACATTCTGCCATTACTTACTAGGAGGACACTTTAAAATGATTACTGATCACTCTGCATTGAAGTACCTAGTCAACAAGACAGATATGGCGGGGCGAATATGAATATTGCTTCTCCTGTTTCAAGAATATTATTTTGAGATCATAGTTAAGCCAGGAAGAATGAACAAGGGACCCAATCACCTATCGAGGTTGGAACATGGCGAAGAACCCACCAGTCTGGAGGATACACTATCGGATGCACAACTACTCACCATTTGGAAGATGGATGACCACTTCATAGACATATTCCAATTCATGTCAATAGGAATGGCTCCAAGTGAGTATACAATTTACAAGAAGAAACAACTAGTGGTGTGCACTGCAGAATTTTCACTGATAGTTGGTCAGCTATATAATATGGGACCTGATGAGATACTAAGAATATGTGTGATGGAGGTAGAGCGCCTGTTGATCCTTGCAGAAGCTCATGAAGGCATCGCAAGAGGACATTTCGTAGGGAAAGTAGTTGCGCAGAAGGTTCTGCGAGCTGGACTTTGGTGGCCTACGTTACACAAAGATGATAAAGAGTATGCTATAGCATGTGATGTATGCCAGAGAATTGGAAAACCATCCCGAAGAGATGACATTACATTATCACCATAGATGACCGTACAATCATTTGAAAAGTGGGCCATTGACTTCGTGGGACCTATAAACCCACCAGGGAAGCACACAGGAGCAAGGTACATTATCACTGCAAAAAAATACCTGACTAGATGGGCTGAAGCAAGAGAAGTAAAGGACTGTAGTGCAACTACAACTACGCATTTTATATTTGAAGACATAATAACTAGGTTTGGGTTCCCTAAGGCCCTTATGAGTGATCAAGGTACACACTTCATCAATAAGACAGTTGATGCCTTGACTGAAGAATTTGCAGTTCACCATCAGAAGAGTACATCTTACCATCCACAAGCAAATAGAATGGTCGAAGCATTCAACGAGATCTTGGAGACAATATTGAAAAATATTTGCAGTGTGAACAGGGATGACTGGAATTTAAGAGTACCAACCATACTCTAGGCTTATAGAACCACTTGCAAAAAATTAACAATGCAAACCCCTTTCAAGTTGGTTTACGGTCTCGAAGCTATTGTCTCGATGGAGTACTTGGTACCAAGCTTAAGAATTGTTGCATTTACAAACATGGATGATACTGGCCCTATTCATGAGAGGCTTGCCCAACTGATTGAACTAGAAGAAGACAGATTTACTGCAGGATTCCATCAACAGGTACAAAAGGAAAGAGAGAAGGCCTATCATGATAGACACATCAAGAAGAAGGAATTTAAGCAAGGTGATTTAGTACTGGTGTATGACACTAAATTTATAAGACATCCAGGGAAGTTCAGAATGCATTGGCTTGGACCATATGAGATCACCTATGTTACAGAAGGAGGAGTTGCGCAACTGAAGACATTGAAGGGAGAATGGAAAGAAGGATTAGTGAATGGGAGTTGGCTGAAGTTGTATTATGACAACCAACTACCTCGCAACTCTTATTAAAAGTAAGGAGAAAAGGGTCTAGGTACCAGGTGCAGTTGAAACTGGGTACCAGACATAGAAAATATAGTCTGCACAAGGATGGGAAGGAGGCATAAAGAAGAAATAAAAGGCTGCACTACGCAGTCCAAAGTTGATGTGAAACAAAAGGATCAGATCTGAAGTGCCTTGAGACAAGTCACAGGTGAGTGTTAGGGGCCTGTTGGCCCTTAGTTATGGAAAGAAGAAAAGATTGAGGAAGAAAAGTTCAAACACGAACTATGCGAGAGACACAGTGACTGTCACTAGGTCAAAGTAAGAAAAAGAGAAGAAAATCCAGAGCGAAGTATGAAAAAGCAAGTTGTTGGATGAGGAGATCAAGGATGACAGATCAATAGGGAAGATGGATCGAGGAAAAATCAACAAGTAGAGAAAGCCAGCATTGGATTCTTTGGAGCACCACGCGAGAAGGGAGGAAAGAAAAGTTGGCGAAGCCCTGAAAAGGCAGGTCAAGTTGACCTAGGATTTTAGACACCTAGGGTTTTGGGTAATTAGGGTTTTTAACACCTAGGTTTCGACCTAAGGTTTTCGGTGAGGAACTATAATGTATAAATAGAGGTCGAGAGGACCTAGGTTGGGTCGATACTAGTGTGGGGTATTGATATTGATTGTTGTTGATTGGGATATTATTGTATTAAGAGAGAGAGGAGTGTTGAGAGTGAGAGCCTTCTGGTATTGTAAGATCTTCAGTTGGGTGCGAAGCTGGGTGCACAGAAAGGTGGGAGACAGAGAGAAGAAGAGAGAATATCTACTAACTAAGAACACAGATCAAAACTATAAGCTTTATCTCAATATATCATAAGCACAATTATGTGGATGTATCCCTAGAGAGAGGGTGAACCACGTATATTTTTTGTCACATGTGTGATTGATGCCTGGATCTCTGTCATTGTTATACCGTTATTCGCATTATTGTGTTACATCAGATTTATTGTTGTGCAGAGTAGATCTAGCTGATAAGAGATATATGAATGTTGCATTATTGTTGTAGTAGTTCCACTTGATATTCCCCTAGTTGTAGACATCTTTGTCCTGCAACCCCCCTCTTAGCTGCTTTGGGTGAGACTACATCTACTTCGCAAGTGTTGTTGAAAGGGCCAGTAGCTAGGGCTTGTTGGTGTGCTCTTGGAGTGAACCCTGGATCTTCCCCTGTGCCAACATTGTTTGAGACCTTTACAACAAGTGCTCACATGCTCAATTCCGAGTCTTGAGCTGAAAGTTATGGTTATTTGAAAATTGCCCATTAATATTTTTCTGCTCATTTTCAACTTCACGCAACTTTGAATTGTAATTATGCATTTTTGCACCTAATCCATTGGATTTTTCATACGATCTCAATTGGGTTTCTTCATATACATATTATGGACACTCTATCCAAGTTTCATCTTTTTTTGGGTTCTTGGCTGCTAGTTACAGCCTATTGAAGTTATAGACCAATTCGTGTTTTTGGTCTGGAATGCTACAGGTTCCTTATTTCCATATTAAAATTTTTTAACATGTCTAGAAATTTAATTGAGCTTTGGGACTATCTTCTATGGTTCAATATCTTTCCATTGACTTCTCCTGTGTCTCAATCTGATTCTGGAGAAAAACGTTATGGCTCTTGGAACTTAGATGGGTCTTAAAATTTACCCTCCATTGTTTGTGTTGTAACTTTCTCATAAAAGCTTTGTTGACGAACGGTTTACACCATTAGAAAGATCTCTTTGAGATCTTTTATTTGAGTTTTAGTGACAAAGTGTGCCTTGGAACACTCTCTATTATCGTGGTTTTTGAGTAGCTAAAATGTTTTTAAGGCCCTCAAAAACGCGCTGCAAAAAGATGATGTTCGAACAATACAAAATGTTGTAGAAATTCTTTGGTTTTCCAGTATTGTTCACCCTCCAAACAACTCCGGGCACACAAATTTAAACCTGTATGCCTAGATTTAGAATGCACAGCAAAACCACAAGATAAATCGTTCTCCATGCACCTATAACTATTGTGCATCACTTCTCTGTCGCGCCAATAACTGCGCACTACTTTTGTGTCGCACGCCAAAATCCACTGTGCAAAGTTTAGGTTCTTGCACTATAACATGTTGTGCACAGTTTTTGTATCAGGCTCTGATATTCTACGTGTTGCACCATGCCAAATTTTATTATTCCCCCACCATGCACCAATACTATGCGTGCACCATTAGCTAAACTGTCATGCGACAACATATATCGACATTGTGCACACACCAACCAAACTCATTTGTGGTCTGCCAATAGTACGCACAACATGCGCGCCATTATTATGTGTGTGTACACCACGTGCACCTTATTATGTGTATACACACCATAGAATGCTAAATTTAGAACACACACCCACACACCAACATTTTTTCGCGCGGTGCCAAATTTTAGCGCGCGCACCTGCACGGTAACATTTTTCTGTGCAGTGCCAAAATTTAACGCGCGCACCAGCACACCAATATTTTTCTACGTGCCGCCAAAATTTAGCGCGCGCACCAGCATGCCAATATCTTTCTTTGTAGTTCCCAATTTTTACAGATCAAAATCATTTTACTGTGTGTCATGCATTTTTAGTGTGCCCACCTGCGCACATTCATTTTTATGTGCATCAATTGCTCGTGAATTCCGCTGCAGAAATTGGGGCTTTTTCCCCAATTTACCATAGATATTCTGCAACCACAAAATTCGTTCAATTTTCACCCTGATAACACCAATTCAACCTTTGTAACAAAAAATTATTGTGGGTTGACATTTCTAGAACGAATTTATCCAAAATTAATTCACAAATTGAGAATTTTATTTACTAATATCGCTCCATTTGTCATGGCTTCACTGTAACTTCAAATTCAACCCATTGTAGTTCCGAATCTGCTAGAACAAATATTAAAACAATAATATCTCACCACTTGGCCAACTTCCTCCATTTTTTCATGAATTTAACAACAAAAATTGGGGATTTTCCCAATTCTGCGTCGTTGCTTCTAAAATTTATCATGCACGCTCTGTGACTTGAAATTTGGCCACTTTGAAATCAATCCTCTGTGAAATTTCTCTTCAACTCAACTTGTTCGGACCATCTAGGCTCAGTGTTAAAACTAATGCTCTGATACCATATTGTAACGTCCTCGCCCACCCATGGCCTGGCCATGATACACGAGAGGAACTCTTTCGTTCTCTCTGTGGAACATACTATAACATACCCACCATCTAACTCAGCTATGTCACATAAAAAAATACGCAATATATACAATAAAAAAATATACACACACAAATATAGTGTATATATATATATATATATATATATATATATATATATATATATATATATATATATAATGTAAACAAACAAACACATTATGTAATGCATGGTTTCATACTGAAATAACAATAAACATATACATGCGGCATATTCAAACAATACCCATAAAAATAAACATGTAAGTAATAATGCAATATGTAAATTTATCACACAATTGACACTTATATTTATAAGAATATCACCAACTGCGTGTAGACCTTCCATGAACCTCCCCATCCTTAGAACACACTGCTCATCACTCTTAGTAGTGGGTCACCCCCGCGTTGGGACTAAACTCCACCCAGGTAAAGGGATTCCTAACCAAGCTAATGGCTCACAGACAACAGGAAAGACTATGTCACAAGTGCCAACTCAAACTAACATCCTACAGTCCCTCATTCCCCACATGTCTGAACCACCCCAGGAAGTGTTCCCCTTCTTTTCTCAACAGTCCTTTGGCTGCCCCACTTCCTTTTCAGGCTTCAATAACAGGCCAGATAGGAAGTCTCAGAGCCCCGTAGCTATAGTTTGGCACCTTCGGGAATTCAATTCCCAACAATTCTCTCACCCAGAGAGAAATTGCTCACAGGCCTCACAACTCACTTCTTCAATATCCCACGGGCCTGGCAACCCACTTCTTCAGTCCAAATCCCTAGCTAACTAGCTACACAAATGGTTATGGTTATGGATACCAGTTCAGGTATAATGACATGAAGGTACGAACGATAGCTCAATGGGTGTGTGAATGCTCATGGATAACTGACTAGATGACTGAATAATACGTGGAATGACGAAAGAGCCCCCAAAATGAACTAAGTCCAAACTATATGTATGCATGTCCCCAACTTGACACTTTTCATGTTGGGAGCTACTTTGTCCCACGTGTCCCCAACTTTGGAACTTAGGATAAAATAATTATCCATACTTTATGATTTAAGAAATATTAATATAATATTCCTTTTTGGTTTAATCTCCCTAGCTTAGCCCCTTTTCCTTAAATTTTATCCCCCCTCCCTTTTCCCTAGATAGTGGAGTTTGGTCCCCCATACTCTTTTATCATAGTCGGTCTACACACAATGATGTATTTTATATTAATGATGAGACATATACAAAAATAGGCACACTAGCATTTAACATCTAGGCTCTCCGGCCTAATCATCACAAAATGACTCACCAGCCTATATAACATAGAATATACAAAAAGGCTTGTTGGCTTCGATATCGCGCAAACTTAAGATGTTGTGCGCAGTATCGTGGAATGTCCACACTTCCTCATTTTACTGCACAGTACATGTGCACACTATGCCATGAAAGGTGCATACAAAATGATATCAAACAACTCACCAGCTTAAGTACATTTTCATTTACATTTACAATTGGGTTCGTCCTAGGGATATTACACATACTATCTACATGGGTGATGAGAAAATGGCTCCATATATATTTGTTATTGTTATCTAATCACCCGCACAATACTGTGTGACTATAAAATGGATAGTCATGTTATTACTTGCACAAATTTTATTTAATTAATTGTGAAATAGAACATCTAATCAAATACTAGTTGTGTGGATGATCAACATGGCTATTAGTTGAAAATTCACGCTAAATGCATGGATGTTTGGCTAATAGTCCCATTAAAACTAGTTTCATGACTGTTAAAGTGCACAACTATGAAAATGAAAGTGTATGGAAGGATTTTGAAGACTAATTGAATTGCTTCTGTTTGGAGATGTACTTTTACTATGACTAACAATGATGTTGATTTAGTGGCATGAGTGAGATTATGATTATATTTGAACGAAGGTCTAGGGAGACTCGACTAATCAACTTGCATTGGTCGATTTCGGCCTTCTCAAGTATTTTGACTATATATTGCTATGCTCCCAATAGGAGCTATTGGGATTTTTTATTAAGATGTGGAGGCCCAACCATCAGGATTTTGAGGTCTAAGGGCAGATGGTGGAGTTTTTTTCCAAGGTTGACTTGTATTTTCCAACAAGGCTATCCATTTAAGGGGAGATGTTAGAGGTGTGCCCGCGGATGGAGGGTGGGACTGTCGTCGAGGAGTTGGTGATGCGCTCTGGTGATGCAACTATGAGAGGTGGTGCGATCTAGATTACTGAGCTCTAGGATCTGTCCACTTGAGAGATGATGGTTGTGGTAGTGTATATGTTCAAATATCTATGTACCCAGTGGATTATGGGTGCCCAAATGTTTATTATGGAGAGGGTTCTAGAGGGTTGGCACTACACATGGAATTCCTTGACAAAGGAGGCTATGTTTTTCTAGTTGATGCGATTTTATAGTCATCAATGTAGCATCCCCATTTTTATTCCTCAGACTAGTGATATGTAATGTAAATATGATGTATTGTAGTGTTCGCGACTATGTAATATGTAAATATTCTATATCGTGATAATAATACAAAATTTAACACTGATTACAACTGGACATAAATGGAGTAATGGGGGATAAGTTTCCACAAGAGAGGGGAGGGTATAATAAGGGGTCCAAAGGGGGATTTACCCATGTTTATTAATTTCAACCCACCTTTATCTTTATGAGGCGCTTCCTTCAAACCATTTACATATGACTATATATGAAAAATCACAGACTTATTGATTTAAGCGGTGCCTCTTCTTTTTCCCTTTGTTTCTTTATTCCATATGACCACGGGTGGTGACCAGGAACTAAGCTAAAGAAGTGCTTGATCACTTGTCAAGATCAACAGTCACATTTTAATGTCATGATGAGATGGATGGTTCTCATTTACTTCCAAACTTTGGCTATTCGTGGCTCTTGAATTCTGGAGTAGCAATCTCTCCGAAGTGATTACCTACCAAATGAGTCATAAAGCGGTGGTGACTACTTGATGTCGGTTAACACCTCCACTTACACTATTCTTCCACTATACTTGATCATCGCTTGGGAAATCTCCCAAAGTAGATCAACAATTAACGTTGACTTTGACCTTTGGCTGATTTCTCCTTCACATTCCTTCAATCTTCTGGAGTTCATTTCGCATAAGTATATCGGACGATTGGATTTTATTTGCACAATGAATGGTTCTCATTCATTTTGTAACTTTGGGACTTCTAGTATGTAACATTCTGGTTCTAACCCTTATAAATTATAATGTATTATGTAAATATGACTTAGGATGGTAAGTCGGTAAAGTTGAAAAGGGGTCAGAGTGCTTAGAAAATGTAACACTTCCTATACATTAATAAAATACACCGTTGGTTGCAAGACCGACAAGGAAAAAGGAGATAGGGGGCTATGATTCCATGAGAGAGGGGGCTTGAGGGGCTAAGTCTTGTTATTATTATTTTATTTACCCATAATTTATTTTATGGATAATAGGGGGTTACATGAGCTTTTTGGGAGGGAGGCTATGTGGCTATTGTATTCATGTAAATTATTTAAACATCCCTTGGGGGATGTTTTGGGGTCATTCTTCCCTTGGTTCATCCTCTTCTCACTGGTTCACTTATTCTTCTTCCTCTTCACTCACTACTGCTAGTTCGTTTGCTCTTGGCATGAGCATGGAAATGAATGGCAGGAAGAGGAGAGCCATCGATGAATGCCTGAAATGATTTATTGATCATTCCTAGAGGGAATGGATGCCAGTGTGCATGAACTTGATGGAGTTTGGATGGAACTGTCCATAGCTAAGATTCCTTGGAATTTCCAGTAGGGATATTTCCTAACCAGTAGCACTAGAGCCTTGGAAATAAATGGAACAACCTTAGGGACTGAATGAAGGATAAAGGTGTTCATTTCTTGGGGTTGTGCAAGCTGAGGGGGAAAGAGAGATGGAAATTAGGATTGTTGTGAGGTTGGGAAAACTGAGAGCTACTTAGCCAACTACTCTATATTTAGACTTAGCCTAGGACCCATCCTTGTGGATTCATAGCCCTGGATCTGGGGTGACCTATTGTTGAGAGTAAATGCACAACAATGTCTATGGTTGGGAGGAGCGTCCTTGGTCTCCAACCAGTTGTTGAATGTTTACTTGAAAAGATAAGTGCTCTCTGTGTTTTATGTTTAATGTATTCCACTGTGTAATTAATTATCTATGAGATATGTATTCTAATGTGCTTGTCTGGTGGTTATTTGTTGTGCATGGCACGATGTTTATCTCTTTTATGTTATGCCATGGATCTTGTCTTATGCATGTGGTGTCACATTGCATGCTCCTAACGTTGTGGAGAAACCCTTTGTCTTTGAATTAGAGATCAGATAACTGAGTCTTGGGACTGCAGTGTGCCTAGCCTATGGGTGGTTGGGTGTGTTGCAGCCTGTTTAAGTGGCATAGCCCGACCTTTGGGTGGTCAAGTATGTTATAGATTGGTATCAAATCTTCTAGTTGAAACATCGGGCTGGTATGGGTCGGTTCTATTGGTCAGAATCTCGTGGTTGAGATCAAATTATGACCGTGAAGTTGAAAAGATCAGGAGGAATGGCATTGCAGAATCTACATAGGAGTTAGATTGTTAGAGATTAGTTGTAATGGGTTCAAAGGATTTTGACCGTCCCCCTTCAAATTCGAGAGCGATAAACATTGTAGGATCAGGAGAGATGCGAGATCATTGGATCAGAGGACAGGTGAACAAGGGTTGTCTGATGTAAAGGAATCAAGGTTTAAGGTCACAATCATCAGATCCCATGGGAGAGAGAGATCAATGGACATGAGGCATTGTAGGGAACCAAGTTGCACGAGATATAATTTCCCAAGGCGGTCCCGCAATCCAAACCATGGTTTCAATGAGGGGTTACATGTCAGTGTCAAAACAATTGCGGGGCAAAAAGAGGGTTACTCCAAACTACTGACGCGTGCCCCTAAAAATTGAAGGGCATGAAGTGATGTGACATGTTAGTACTTGAGAAATGAACCTATAAAGAGAAGTAGTTGGGGACCATCGATCTATAGGAGGACATGCGTTAATCAATCATGTGCTTTAGGTGAAAGCACTCCGAGAAAAGGAAAGCAAGGAGAAGTTAAGAATTGAGATTTTCAGACCCCAGAGATCCAAAGTGAATCAAAACCATCCGATCCAGGAGGACATGTGGCAAAAATCCATGCACTTCGGGGAAAAGAGAAGGTTGAGAGTTGATTTCTCCAAAGTACGAAGACCCGAAGAAATCATAGTCGTCGATCCGTGGGAAACACGCGTCAGTAGATCGCGAGCTTCGGATAAAAACATTTCGGAAAAAAGTTGAAGTTTGAGTTTTCCGAAGTCCAAAGGCCCGACGAAATTGTAGTCGTTGATCCTTGCAGTGGTAACTTCTGAATTCCCAAAGTCCAGGGTTAATATGGGTCGTCCGATAAGGGAGACACATGGTGGAAGTTTGACCAGTTCAAGAAATTAGAGTTCGGGATAATTGGAAGTGTACTAGTGTGGAAACTCTTGAATTTCTGAAGCCCAAAGAGTCAAAGTGGTGGGAAATGATGACATCACCAGGAGGTGATGTGTACCTTGGAATTTCTGAAGTGACATGGCTTGCAGACATCACCAGGGATGACGTGGACACATGGGATGTGTGCTACGTGTTAGTAAGTTTTGAGCATGCGGATGATTGAAATATCAGATAGGATGTGACACATGTCACCCGCCTGATTGGGCCACCTGTCTGCTTCTATTAGTTCGACATATTGTGAAGGCTAGAGACTGGGCACTCTAGAGGAGAAAGATGTGACAGTTTGCATTGGGTCGAGAAATGAAAAAGTCTCAAAGGTCATTGTACATATCGACCGTTGATCCTAGAAGACACGCGACAGTAGATCTCCCAACGGTTTGGAGGATCAACGCTCCGGGAGAAAGTGAAGGTGTAGAGTTTGAAACTCTCGAAGCTTGAAGAGACGAAGTGATTCACAGTCATTGATCGAAAGGACGACACACATCGATAGATCATGAACTTTGGGTAAAATCATTCAGGGAGGAAGCAAGCAGGGAATGTTGATATCTCCGAAGGGCGGAGGACTGAAGTGGATCTCAATCGTTGATCATGAAAGAGGATGAGGGTCATTGATCTGGTCCTGTTTGAAGGTTTCAAAGTTCTGAAGTGTCGAAGGCAGAAGTCAACATTAATCGTTGATCTAATTCGGGAGATTTCCCAACAAATGATCAAGTATAGTGGAAGGATAGCGTAAGTGGAGGTGTTAACCGACAACAAGTGGTCACCACCACTTTATGACTCATTTGGTGGGTAATCACTTCGAAGGAATTTCTACTCCAGAATCCAGGAGCCACGAATAGTCGAAGTTCTGAAGTAAATGAGAATCGTCCATCTCATCGTGACATTAATACGTGACCGTTGTTTTTGATAAGTGATCAAGAACTTCTTAGCTTAGCTCCTGGTCACCACATGTGGTCGTATGGAATAAAGAAACAAAGGGAAAATAAGAGGAAACACTTAAATCAATAAGCCCGTGGTTTTGTGCATATTGTTGGGTGTCTGTTATATTATTTGCATGTGTGTGTGTGTGGGTTCGTCAGATACAAAAATTGTGTTTAACGATCCATGTGCATCGGGCGCTTTCCTAGGGGGGTCCCAGGGGGAGCAGGTATGCCCCCCCTGGTTACGCGCAGCATTCAGGGCAATGCCCCGAATTTTTTTTGGGGGCATTTTTTTGCTATTTTTAGATGATTTGTAAATTAATCCCGGATTAAGGGATTAGGGTTTTGGTATATACGCAATACCTAAAAACATTGTATATATTGAATGGTGAATGGTGAAATTCGATATAATGAAAATAAGAAAGGTTTTCCTGGTTGAGAGTTTCCGGTAAAAATCTTTGTGTACTATGTGTATGAGTCATTGATTAATTTCTATATTGCTTAAGAATCTATATGCATTGCTTTACTTTGCAAGTTTAAAAATTACATGTGGTATCAGAGCACATTTTTGGCTTCAGAGGGACGCCTTTGTTGCTGAGGCTTTGTCTCGGTCTTGATAGATCAAGTTTATCTTGGGTTTGTAATAAACTTGGGTTCAATGGGAGATTTTGCAGTGGAGATTCAAGTAAAGTAAGAGGAATGGCGAGATCATCTAGAATTGAGATAGAGAAGTTCAATGGTAAAAACTTTGAGCTATGGAAGCTCAACATGGAGGACCTTCTTGTAGACAAAGAACAATGGATCATTGTGGATCCTGGTACACAGCCTACTGGTACACCATCTACAAGCACACAGGCTACTGGTACACAACCTACCAGTACAC
>JZKD02S1938203.1:524058-534286 GCA_000966675.3 Picea glauca
TGTCACCTCCAAGTTTTCTTTGGTAGCATATAGAATAATATTTTGTGCCACACAAATACTCGAATACTCTCTTGACAATTTTCCAATGCTCCTTCCCAAGTGTCGACATGTACCTACTCAACACTACCACTACATGGGAAATGTCTAGTCAAGTGCATACCATCACATACATTATACTACCAACAACAATTTCATAGGGAACACGTTCCATGTCCTCTATTTCCTCCTATGTCCTTGGACATTGTTCAACAATTATCCTTTCTTCCACAAGAATTGGCACCTTCACAGGTTTGCAATCATGCATGTTGAAATGTTTCAACACTATTTCAATATACTTCTTTTGGTTCAACTAGAGCTTTCTAGATTCTCAATCTCTCTTGATCTCCATTCCTAGAATGAATTTCATCGCAATGATATATTTCATGTCGAACTTGTAGGATAACTTCTTCTTCAACTCCTTTATTGTGTTCATGTTGTTTCCAATCAGCAACATGTCATCTACATACAATGATATATATATGAAACACCCACATTCTTCTTTGGAATATATGTAGCGACCATATTTTCTTCTCACGGACCTCAAACTAAGTATGTATGAGTCAAACTTTTTGTACCACATCCTTGGTGATTGATTTATACCATAAAGGGATCGTTTCAGTTTTCACATCAAATATTTCATGCCCTTTACTAAAAATCCTTTAGTCTATTTCATGTAGATTTATTCTTCCAGGTCCTTGTGTAGGAACATTGTCTTTAGATCCATCTGTTCTACTTCTAGATCAAATGATGCAACCAGAGACATTAGTACTCTAATGGAGGTTAATTTTTCAAAAGGGAAAAAAATCTCACTGAATTCAACTCCTTCGACTTGGGAATATCCCGTCACTACCAATTCATCTTTGAATTTCTCGAATTGACTTGTTGCGTTCGTCTTCTTCTAGAATACCCATTTTCTACCGACAAGATTTCTTCCACTAGGTAATTCAACTAACTCTCATGTATCATTATTTTGCAAGGATTCCATCTCTTCAATGATGGAATCATTCTAGATTTTTCCCATTGCTAAGTCGATTTCCTCCCCGACCAACTTGGGATCATCATCAGTGGCAGTTATTACAAATGTGGAACGAAATTTGGATGGACTATACCTTTTGATTGGTTTTATTACTTGTTTTGACCTCCTTATGGGTTGATTTTTCCACCTCTTATTTTTATTCAGTCAACTCATATGAATCATCTTCTTCATTTCTCAGTTCAAACCACACCTTCTCTAGATTATTCTCTATTTGAACAACTTCTTCAAGTTCATTCTTCCTTCCAACTTCTTTTAAGACCACATCTCTATTGTACATTGGTTTCCTTGATGAAGGATCCCATAGCTTATATTCTTTCATTCATTCTTTGTATCCAATGAAATACACTTGATTTCCTTCTTGTCCAACTTGCTCATACTTTCCTTGGGAACATGCACAAATGCATCACAGCCAAATACTTTGAGATGTGAGAGTGAAGGATTCTTACCATACCATACCTCATGTGGAGTCATGTTGACTAGTGCCGACGAAGGAGACATATTCAATATATATATTTTTGTGTTGACTTCCTCTTCCTAGAATTCTTGTGCGAGCCTAGCACCACTGAGCATGCTCCTTGCCTTTTCCATCAATGTTGTTTTCATTCTCTCAACAACTCCATTTTGTCGTGGGGTATATGTTCTAGTATTTGGCATGCTATGCCATAATTCTTGTTGAACTAATCAAATTCATTTCCATATAATTCACCATCATTGTTAGTTATTAGCACCTTAATCTTCGTATTTGTCTTATTTTCTAAAAGAGATTTAAACTCTTTGAATTTCTCGAAAAACTCTTATTTCTTCCTCATGAAACATATCCATGTATGCCAGAAAAAATAATCTATGAAGGATGCATAATACAAATATCCACCAAGTGAAGGCATTGAAACAGGGCCAAACACATCACTTTGAACCAACTCTAGAATCCCCTTTACCCTTGTCACTCCAGATAGAAACCTCACCCGACTTTGTTTTCCCTATTTGCAATGTTCACAAAAGTCGACGTCTAAATTATATTTAGGAAAATATTAGACCATACCTTTGTTATTCATAGTTCGAAGAACGTTTTCTCCAATATATCCCATCCTCTCATTCCATAGCATGGTCGAGACGAATTTATGATGACTTTTCGAGTTGGTTTGAATCGACTCATCCCAAGTTGATTCAACTTCAGGAATAGCGATTTTGTTGCATCTAGTCGAGCCGACATTCCCTTATAACTTGTATAGGGTTCCAATACCCTCTCATTTCATTAATACCATCGCACCTTTGATCATCTTACAGGAATCCTTCTGAAATAGAGTATGCACCCTTGCCTCACTCATCTTGCTGGAATATATTAGGTTTCTTTCCAAACCCGAAATATGTAGCACAACTGGAATGGTTCTACTCCTCCCATCCTACAGTATCACTAGAACTCTTCCTCATTCAATAATTTTGATTTTCGAGTCATCCCCAAAGAACACATATCCTCTTTCATATTGTTCATATTCGTAGAACCATTCTCTATGTGGTGTCATATTATAGGATGATACTGAGTTGATCAACCAAACATCTTGATCTGACTATGTATTGGTCGATTCCAAGTACAAATCTCCTTCCTTATCTGGAGTCATCTTTCTCTCAAATGATTGTTTCTCGTTGGACCTTGTACTGACTTCCATTTTCTTTGAATTGCAGTCCCATTTGTAATGCCCAACTTTACTGCATTTCCAACATATTCTCCTTGACTAAACAGGGGATTTAGATCTACCCTTCAACTTAGACTTTTTATCGAAGAATTTTCCTTTATCTCTGTCAACCAGTCGATCTCTCATCACTAATGCATCTTTGTTCGATCCGTCCATGTTATTCCTTCTCATTTATTCTGACAATATATATGAAACCACGTCTTCTAGTGCTAGTGTGGTTGAATTGCTCCATATAGCCATGAATAATCTATACCAGGAGTCTGGAAAAGAACATAATAAGCTAACCCATTTCTCCTCCTAAGTGATTTTGATATCCATAGAATATAACTGTCTTAAAAATGGTAATAAACACATTTAAATGCTCAGTCACCAAACTTCCCTCACTTATCCTAAAAAGATACAATTTATTTATGAGAAACAACTTATTTGCCAGGGATTTCAACTGATACAAGCTCCCCAACATTTCCCACAATTTCTTGGTCGAATCTTCACCTGATACATTCAACAGTATCAAATCTTCAAGACAAATTTGAATTTCACTCCTTGCCATTCTCTCTAGTTTCCCCCATTCTTTCGTCGACATGTTGCTTCCCATTATTCTCTATCCACAAGGAGATCTTCAATTTTAAGCTTCTAGAGCTCAAAATTATAGCCATTGAAGTTTTTGATCTCTATCCTCGAGATGTTGGTCATTCCTTAACACAATCTTTAAATATTTACAACTTATGACTCTTACTAAACCTATGGTTTAGCTCAAATCCAAGGTTTTTAAACCGAAATATGATACCACATGTTAGGAAATGAGAAACACTTCCACACTAAACCTAGAAGAAGAGAGGAAGAATGATTTAAACAAGAAAGTAAATGACAAAGAAAACACACAGTACACAAATATTTTACACTAGAAACCCAAACTGGGAAAACCACTATTCCTTGAGCATTCTTCTCTTGAGTCTCTTGTTGTCTTATTCATTCAGAATAAAAAGTTACATGCCTAATCTTGGTCCACACCTAAGACACAATCGAAATCATAACTTCTTGATTTACACAAGAACAACCTTGTAGCCAATTCAACTTATATCTACATGACCATCAACCTATATGATTATTGATTAGTTATTCATTATCTTTTACAACATTACAACACAGATTCTATATAGGATTTATACTAGAAAAAAATCACAAAGAAAAGGCACCCAAATACGGTTACAGATCCATGTAGATCATTAGCTAAAAATCCCAAAAATCTCAGGATTCTGTTATAGTCAACTACCAAATCATATTACCAGTCATCCTTCATTCAGTCTTCAGTCGGTTTCCACATCACCGCCTGTCGACCTCTTGTCGGTTGACCTCTTCAACTTGTTGTCAATGTCTTCGACTTCAACTTTACCTAGTCAAACCAACTTGACCTTCAACTTGTTGTTGATTCCTTCTACTTTGACTGTCATTCAATCCACCTTGAATAGATTTTCTCTACAAATAATATAAAAAACAAAAATGTTGCAAAAAGAGTTCTAAAATACTTGAAAGGAACTCAACATTTTGGACTCAGGTACTCTAAGGTGGATGACTTCAACTTGATCGAATACTCTAATTCAAACTTTGACGGAGATAAGGAAAATGGATTATCAACTTCATGCTATCTCATGAGTCTTGGATCAACAGTTATCTCCTAGAGATCATGCACACAATTAGTTCTAGTAGATACCACAACAGAGGAAGAATATGTGGCAGTTGCAGAAGCGACAAAGGAGATTGTGTGGCTTAGGAAAATTCTTGAATATTTTCAAGATAAATAGGTGAATTATAATACTCCTCTAGTTGAAAATAGTTCTAAAATCAAGTTGGCCAAAAATCCCACATTCCATGATCGAACCAAGCACATTAACACAAAGTATCACCTGATTTGATATCATGTAGAGGCCAATACTATTCACTTGAGACATTGTTCCACAAATGAGAAAATTGCGGACATCTTCAACAAAGCGCTTGGAAGATAAAATTTTGAGAAGTTCAAAATGATTTTTGGACTCACAAACACCCCTTTAAATTTGGGGGCGATGTTGGACACATAATCCTTTATGGTTTTGTTACTTGTAATTGTAATGTAAATATGAAGAGTTGTAGGTGATAGGAATGGCCATCTCTTGGGGAAGACTAAGAATCATTTACTTATGTATATATGCACCTATCATACTAATGAAAAACACATCAGTGTGGAGTTATATTTTATGCCATCCATGGCCTGAAAATATGATAGATAAAACAAGTGTCAATATTGAAATGGATTGTTCTTTGTGACTAATATGAAACTCAACCATATAATTTTTTTATTTTTATAATAAAAAAAATAAATTCAAATTTAGTAATGCTGAGAATATAAAGAATATGTATCTTTCATTTTTCAAGGAAACATTTTTCTTAACCCTAAACATTGTCTCCAACCTTGGGACTAAGTTGGTTTTACAATAGAGGAATATTTATATTCCATAGAACTCCCATCTCGGTAAAATAAATCTTTCACAAGTAGATCTTATTTAGCCAATTTATGATTTCCAATGGATTAATAAATTTGGCCTTCTACTCTGGGAATTTCATGTTGGGCTCACTCTGGTTGTTTCTTGAGAGGGGAATTGATGTGATTTTAGGCTCACTCCATTCCCATTTAACTCTTTAACTTGGACATGTACTCGAACCTCTTATTGCAGGTGATTAAAGATGTACCCTTGTAAATTAAGATTCTTTCCAGGGTTGAATCAACTGGTTGCATACACAATGTTGTGCATTATCATGCCTGCATAAATTCTACAATACTACATTGCAATAAGGTGCTACATCATCTCCTCCTCATGACTTTTCACCTCCATGGACGTTTTTATGCGCTTGAAATTTATTGTTGTTGAATCTAAGATAAATTTTTTTGTCATCACTCGAAGCTCTATTTTCAGTGGGGGACGAATGAAATGGAAAGCTCATACACAAATCATGATCCATTTCGGGACACTCTTGGGATTTGGAAGTGGTTGTTTCCATGATCGAGATTTCTGGACGGTCATATTGAAACAATTATGCTACCTCCGACATTCTAAGGTTTCAAAATGCCATAATTTCATGGTCGAGAGAGGGCCGAGAGATGCTCATATTGTTTCATATGTTGTAGGTATGTCTAAGTGGATGATGGTTTTGGGTTTCAAATCCCTTGTTCATCAATGTTTTCTTGATGTGAGTGTTTCAGTAGTTATTTATCTCGTTGTCGGTTCACCCTGGTAATCTCCTTGCAAAGTTGAACAAACATATTAATATCAATTTAAGTGAAACTTCAAAAGTGAAATTGTTAGAACATATCCATGTTTAAAATGTTATTTTAGGTAAGGGAATCCAATGGAGAAATAGAGGAAATGAAGAAACACACTTTTTTTCGAGGAGGGAGTGGAGTTTGATGATGAGATCATCTTCTTATTCTGAAAACTTCCCACGCTTGACATCATAATGTAGGTAATTTATCCATTGGAGCCTGTAGCTATTCTCACATCGCAACATCCATGGACTCCAAATATAAAGAAAGGTTTATATATAATTTCATGAATTCAGAAGCATATATTAATTCTATTGAAGAACTGAGGAAGAAACCTGTGGCCTTGGGAAGCAAACATTGGGAGCCTTTGTCATGGGATTTAATATGCACAATGAGGTGCTTGTCTTCGTCTTTGGTCCATCCTCCTTTTTTGTTAGTATGACCCTTATGGAAGCAGGGAGATCTCCCTATATTCAAAGAAGAATCAGTATGCAAGGGTTCGAAACCATGACCATATATAAAGTGGTAATTATAAAGAGGTAGTGACAGTGACAGTGACGGTGACAGTTGGATGATTGGTTGATCATCGGGCACAAGTTGATATGACAAAGTGATATTAATTGGTTGATGTATCAGTGACATTAGAAGTTACAAGTTGATTAGTGGTAGTGACATTTTGAGTCTACACTTATATTCTAGGGAGACAGGATGGGGCAAGGAAAGGGGGTTGTAGCCTCCTTCTGGTTCATGTCGGAGAAATCATGGAGTTGTATCTTCCTTCAGGTTGGATCCTAAAATCATGGGGTCATAACCTCCTTCTAGTTAGAGCCAAAGAACACAGGGAGTTGCATATTCCTTCAAATTGGAGCCTATAAACTAGGGGGTTGGAGCCTCACTCCAGTTGTAGTTGAAAAATTTAGGGAGTTGTAGCTTCCTTCAGGTTAAATCCTATAAATAGGGGGTTGGATCCTCTTTCTAGTTGGTGCTGGAGAATTAGGAATTTGGTGCTTCCTATGAATGTATTCTTTATATATATAAGAAAACATTATGTTTTTTTCTCCCATTTGGGTTTCCACGTAAATTTTGGTGTACTTTGTATCTTTGGTTGTTTATTATGCACTACTGAATGATCGTTGTTTATGATTCAATGATATACTGAATACATAAGTGTTAAACTATTGAATATTGTTGATAAAGTTTAAGTATATATATATATATACTATGATTCCAAGTGGTAAAAAGTGCTCATACTGATTCACCCCCCCCCTCTCATTATTCCAACAATTAGTATCAGAGAAGGTCTTTCAAAAAACAAAATTAACCAATGGAAGGAATATCATGGAGTATGCTAAGATTGGAGTACCACAGTTTGATGATCAGACTGGTCTAAGCTATGAGATATGTAGAAACAAGATGAAATAATTTCTAGGAGAATATGGGTATGATTTTTAGTACTCAACTGTTACAGGTACACCGGTTCAAAGAAACCAAAGACTACATCCAAGAAGGAATTGAAGAGAAACAACAAAATAACAATGGATTTCATCTTGGAAGGATTACTGGATCTAGTAAAAGAAAAAGTGGGACAATGTTCATCATCCAAATAACTTTGGGATAAGCTACATGATCTATACTTTAAGGAATCTCATTCTATCAGAGATCTAGAGAATGCTAATCAGAATAAAGAAGATATTGAAGAATAATGAGATGAAATATGATCTTCATGTTAGACATATTCCAAAGAAGAATATTGTGAAGAAGGAATAGTAAATCTTGAAGCCGAATTAATCAACACTTTAGATGATCTGAAAAATAAAGGAGGAAGAACGAGTCACTCAAGGAATAATTGATCAAGATAACTAAGGGGTCTCAAAATCTCAACCCTAAAGAAGTCCAGGAGATGATTACAAACCTAAAAGTCCAATTAAAATAAGCCAGAAGGATTGAAGAAGCATGCAAAAGTCATTTGGAAGAAAAACAGTGTTTGGAAGCTAAAATAGTAGCACAAAGAAAGGAAGAAGAAAAGAGAGACAATATTTTTACTATCCATCTCAAGGAAATATCTAAGGACTTAAATAAGCTTGAAGGAAAATTCAGTCAACAAGAATGAAGACTTGAAGAAGAAATTGTATCTTTGAAGACCCAAATTGAAGAAGCATAGAGAAAGGAATAAGTCATGAAGATTCAGATGATGAAGAAGAAATAATATTGTGAGAAGCTTGAAGAATAAGTTGTCACATTAAGAGTTAAATTTGTCAAGCTCAGCAAGAAAACTGAAGAGGGATAAATCTCCACATCATCAGTAAAGAAAGTTGAAGGGAAGTGTTATAGGTTGCTAGAAAGGAAGAATAAAGAGAAGGCTAAGAGTTATGAATAAATCATAAAAGACTCTATCAAGAAGGAAGAATGCAAGCCCTCAAAGGAGAACATTCCAGAAACAGAGAAGAATCAAAAGGAATATTACAAAAGAGATGGATATCAAAGAAGACCCTCCACTTTCAGGTATCAAAGAAGATTCAATAATTGTGAAGAAAGCAACATAAGAGTAGATCGTAATCAGCCAAGACATGAACCACAAGGATGACATCACAAAGAAGATCATTCACTCTTAGGTATCAAATTTTCTTTTATGGTCATTTTTTAATTGTAATAACTTTGGACATAAATATGTAGATTGCAGAGCTTATGGAAGAAATGGTCAAGCAAGAAATGCATATGTGACTCTGTACAATATTGAATGTTACAAATGCTAAAACTATGGACACATAGCTCGTGATTGTAGAAGCATGATGGATACTTCCATGAAAGAAAACAATGATATAATATGAAAGAAGGTTTGGAAAAAAAAGAAAGAACGAGTGAAAAAATAGAAGGTAAAGGAAGAACAAATGAAAAAATAACTCTCAAATATCATACTCTTAGGATTTGCAATAGTACGATATCATGACAAATCTACAGGAAAAAAGGAAGATGTCAAAATTCAGGAAGATTGTGAAAAGGAAGATTACTCTGCGTTAGGGAGGCTCCTTCCACCTTTCTAAGCCATCCAAATTGGAGACTCCCAATAAATATGAATATTTAAGAGGGAGAGTCTAAGAAATGGATCTATAGATCATAGAACTATCTTTCAAGGAGTTTGGAGTGTTTGCAAATTTTGGAAAGGAAAATTCAAAGTGGTTTAAGGACAAAAGTGCATAATGTTTTGTGATAGCTTGACTATTTAAGAAACATCTTTCATAACACATTCCCATTCAGTTATCAACTGCTAGTTATGAAATATATCATTGGCACATTTTTCAAGAAGATATTCATGATTTTTTTGAAGATTCCAGGCATGAATTCAGATGAGGATAGATTCAATACATATTGTTGTAGACATGTAGAGTCTAATTTGTAGATTGAAAAGGCAACTTGAAAAGAAGGAATATGCAGTGATCAGTTGCAAAAGATTCGAATAAGTATTCAAAGTGGTAAAGTGACATATGTTAAGAACCAAATATCAATATAGCATAGAAAAACCTCAGAATAAGTACTCAACGCCTTGAAAAAGAGAGAATTTAAAATAATAAGCCTTTTCGAGGGGCAACCTTCTTTTACCCCACATAAATGTTCAAGTAAAATATGATTCCAAATGAAAATGTCTCCTTGTTATATATAGGATACTAGGAGGTATAATTACAACTAATGGACTAAAGTTGACATAAATAAAATAACATTACTAATGTAATATGCCCCAATTAATGGGTAATGAGCCAATATTTAGGGCTTAACATGCCCCTCCCCTTGAGACAAGTGTTTTTCTCAATGCTTGAGTAACTCTGGATGTTTCTGTATAAAATACTCATCTTCCCAAGTGGAATCTTTAGCTGATAGTTTCCTCCATTTAATGAGATACTCTAAAATGTATCTATTCCTCAGCTAGGGAATTCTTGCATCACTGATGGCTTCAGGATCCAATATGATTTTTCCTTCCTCATCAAGTTCTGGAAATATAGTTTGAACTGGGATCTTGTCACCTATAACCTTCTTTGAGCATGAAACATGGAAAGCTGGGTGTACTCATGAAGATGCAGGCAACTCCAATTTGTATGCCATAGTACCAATCTTTTGCAACACCTTACAAGGGCCATAGTACTTTGGTGATAATTTATTATCCTTCTTGGA
>JZKD02S1938204.1:44132-64232 GCA_000966675.3 Picea glauca
GATGTACTACATTGGGTTAGCGCTATATATAATCATTGTAGTTTGTAGGAGAATGTAATTCCGAAAACATTGGACACCAAAGATAGATTCCAGTGCCAACTTCTTAACATATTAGTAACGTAGTTCGGTGCCAACAAGGCCTTTACTGAGAT
Source organism: Picea glauca (assembly GCA_000966675.3). Lineage (NCBI taxonomy): Eukaryota > Viridiplantae > Streptophyta > Pinopsida > Pinales > Pinaceae > Picea > Picea glauca. The sequence continues at coordinate 44,285 of JZKD02S1938204.1, forward strand.
AATAAACGACATGTTCATTTTTTTTTATCGTCGGTTTGGAATAATATCATACCAATGCTAGTTTCGAAAGTGGCAAGATATAAGAGGATGTATCGATTATAGTTTGGTGGTTTCAACATAGGAGTTGATGTGAGAGCATGATTTAAACCATCAAAGGATCATTGAGCTTGCTCCTCCCAAATAAATGGGACACCTTTTTTTAGTAGACGCATGAAACCTTTTGTAGTTTCCACATAATTGGCAATGAAGCATCGTAAAAAGTTTTCTTTTGCTTGCAAACTTTGAAGTTGGGATATAGAATGAGGTGGAGGAAAATTGGTAATTGCCTCAAATTTTAAGGGATCGAATCTAATTTCAAACCTAGACATGATGAAAAGTAGAAGGCGACTGGATTCCACAACAAAAATACATTTGTGTGGATTTAATTTAATGTTGTAATGTACACAATGTAGAAAAATTGGTCTCAGGTGATCTGTGTGATCTTTGCACCTCTCGTATTTTGCAAGAAGGTCATCAAGATATGGTTGTATGATATGTTTAATATCATGGAAGGCGTGGGACATGGCTTATTGGAATGTTGCACTGACATGTTTAAGGCCAAAAGGTAACTTTCGATATGTGAAATTGCCCCAAGGAAAATGAAAGATGTTTTGTGCTAGTCTTCTGAGATGATATCAATTTGATTATAGCTAGGGAAGCCATCCATAAATAAAAATAATTAACATCCGGTGCAATCATCGATAATCTGGTTGATAAACCAGGTGGGATAATTATCTTTAGAACATGCCATATTTAAATCCATATAATCGACACATACTCGAATAATGCATTGTTTTTTAGTAACAGGTACAATGTTCGATACCCATTCAGTCAGGGGAACATGGTAAATGAAGATAGAATTGAATAAATTTTCAACTTCCTCCCTGATTTTCATAGCTTTATTAGGGTGGACTCGTCAAAGTCTTTGTCAAATGAGATGATCTTCGGGGTAAGTCTTGATTTCATGTACAACAATATATGGGTCTATTCAAGGAATTTCTTTGTAGGACCAGGCAAAAATGTTGTGAAATTATTTGAATAGGCTAGTGTAACTTGCAATTTCTTCAGGAGAACAAGTTGCACCTATATGGATGTGTTCCATGACTCTAGGTTTCACTGAAATATCAATTGAAATGGTTTTGGAGATGTTACCCAAATTGCATTCTTATAAAGTTGGATAAGATGTGGAGGGAAAAAGGGATTGGTCTCGATCATTGGTTGAAATGAGGGTTTGAATACGTGTCTCTAATTTTTCTTGATTGGGAAGGAAAGATGATCAATGATGTGAATATTACCTTGGTTTATGATCAGAATCTAGACCAGGGATCAAAATTTAGCCCAAAAATCAAAGTGTTCAGAATCACCTCAAAACAAATGGGTGCGTAGGCCGCATTATCATGAACCCAACGCACTTCGAACGGGGTCAAACATACATTGGATGAGTGAGATATCGTGATATGTTCGATTTGCTAAACAAGCAAAAAAAGTTGCCGACTATACAGTCCGTATAGTCCATACAGGCTGACGTGGAAGGGGTACGACCACACACATGGCAGTGTTGATGTGGCAAGTGATGATTGGACATGCTGATGTGGCATGACCATATGATGACATGGCAAGCATTTAATTGGAAAACATATGGATGAATTAGATTTGGACACGTGTCATTTATAGGCCAATCAGGTGGTGCCACATGGCCCAGACATGGGTTGCCACGTGGCACCGTGTTTGGTTTATGGTAAAATTTATGGGGGGAGTCCACCGGACTTGATCCCATGACCTCCACGCACATGCAAAGCCTTGAAAAGAGCCTCCCTGCCAACACGCCAAATAATGGTTCTTATTATATATGTGATTGCATATATATTTAAATTTGATATGTTTTGTGTTTTGGGTGTGGGTCCAGGCTGGGGCTTAGCCCCAGCCTATGATTTTGTAAACCCCTCCCATGTGACCATTGCCAAGTATTTGCACGGGATTTTTAAATGACCACAACCATGCACCCGATACCTAGCACAACCACATTCGCCTGGACACTTGTCAACCAATGCACCTACCACTTGTCACACCTACATTCATTCTTGAAACATAGCCATTTTTGTGCACTGGGACGTGGCCACATGGCCCCCCATGCATCCAACACCTCCGCGAATTGGGGGCTAGGTTCACTAACGGTGCTACATTATGGTGTGAATTGTGGAAACGACATGTGTGCTAGGTTTAGGCACAGGAAATGCCCAGAAGCTAGGTTACTCACACAGGAGGTGTGTTTTGGTGAACCAAAGACAACAAGCTTGAAGGAGGAAAATGGCAAGAGGCCTAACTTTTTCATCTTTTGGCCAGATGAGGTGCCGAAAAAACCCAACTAGGGATTTTTAAATGTTCTGAATCCATTAGCACTATTTTCAATGAAATTTGGAGACTTCTATTGCAGTTTTTACACCATTGAAGTTTGAGGGAGCTCCAAGGAGCTTAGGGCCACCATTGAAGGAGGTCATGCTCAAATGATCCCAAGTCTATTTTCTGTGACTGAATAGTCATTTTTGACTAATTGTTATGCTCTAAACACATTGGGATAGGTTTTGGAGGCATTTGAGGACTTTTACAGGTGTTTTTTCCACAAGGAAGCTCAAGGAAGCTCGAGGCCACATGTAGAAGAGGTCATGCTTGGATGAGCCATGATCTGTTTTTAGAGTTCTATTAGTCATTTTTTGGGTTTTTATGTGTTTTGAACCCAATGGTACAGTCAGTAAATCCATTGGATTTGAGAACTAGCTTGTAAAAGAATCTTTGAAAAACTAATCTCAGAGAGCGTAGTCCATTGATGGAGGCTCAAGGATACGTAGCCTAGTTGGGGGTGAACTCCTTTATCATCTTGTTATTGTTGTGAGTTAGCTGGTTATATTTGCTGCACTTATATTTCTGTTTTATTTTCTTTAAACAAAACATTTAACCATTAAAAATTCCTCACACATAAACACCTAAAAGATGCATAAACTTGACACATAACTTCTCTTGCACAACTAAGACATTGAGCAAGGTCCTAGAGTTTATTTTAATGGAGTAGAGGGTGCTTGCATAGCAAAACAAGTCAGCCCCCTATTTTTAGATCAGTTTCTTTCCTAAAGTCATTACTTCCATTATGTCATCGTCATAAGGTAAAAACTCATTTAGGAGATCATGTGAAGTGAATGGGGAGTTAAACTAGCAAGGCAAAGAAAATTGATCGAGTTCCTCATCCACTGGGAGACTAGGATCAAGTTCAATAGATTCTCCTATTGAATGTAAACTAAATATGATAATTCAGTTGGTGACAATGGAATAATAACTTTGTAAGATTCTACTTGTGAGGGGTGTGGAAGCACCCAAAGATCATAAGAACCATGGGATTTTCTAGTGTCTGAAGATATCACGTTGAAGAGAGATATAGGGGTGGTGTTAGGTGCAAGAAGGGGGAATATACCCACAAGAGATGGATATTTAAACATACCTACACCGATGCTTTCATACCTTCCAGAAGACTCACCTACAAAGGACACATTGGTACTTGGATTGGAACACAAGTCATATGTGCAATAGTCTAACTGGTTAATTGTCACTATCTTTTCTTGAAATGGAAATTACATAATGCTAAACATAGTGGATTTCACAACCTTAATTGCATTGTTCCAAGTGAATCCTAAGTGTAGATTATAGTAGAGTGTGGCATCGACCAATTCAACCTCTATGGAGACAGTCTTTCCCACAAGCTCAATGGCTAGGGAGATGAGAATTCCAGGGGGTTTAAAGTAATTTCCATCACAATATTTAAGGATGGTTGGAGATGTGGTGAGATGTGGAGAACCAATGGATTCCCAACATGATAGAGACATAATACAAGTGGCTTCTCCTTCATAAATTATTGTATGAAAGATATTCTTATTGAAACATTGAACTGTAATTTTTAATTCCAGTTGGTGTGATAGGCACGACTCACTTTTTATGTGTCAAAGAAAATAATGTTAGACTTAGTAAGGTTGTTTCCCCCAATGGTCGTTAGTAAGGATTTCGGTTGTGGTGGAAAACCCTGCAATACTTCGAGTGCCAACATGGCACATGGGTCTTGGGAAAGATATTCCTCTATGATATAGTGTTGAGCTGCCTGAGCATTCAAATTGTGGGTGGTTCGTTGAAGTACCCCTTTGGGAGGGCATATGGTAGGTTCGAAGAATGGTTCTCTAATGTGATAGGGCCATTGGGTGTTAAATTTTGTGGAGGATCCTTTGAGGAAGGTTCCCCCTCCGAGGAGTCATAGTTATTTTCTCTAGTGGATAATTCCACCATATATTTAACCATAAAAACATTTGTTGTTGAGTACTCTATATTGCCCCTTTGTGGGGGTGCAGGGGTTTGTGATATCAACTATTGTTGTTGGGGGAGAAGAATTGGTTAATACCGATGGTTGTGAAGGAGTTCCCCCTCATTCAAGGTATTGATAAACCTCATGAAGGTAAGGGACATCTTTAGTGAAGTGGTCATCCTTACATGCTATGCAAGGATATTTCTCCTTTCATTTTTTTTTCCCTCAACATTGGAGTCTTGTGTTTTCTAGCCTGTCTACTCAGAAGGAATTTATTTTCTTATTATTATTACTTTTCTTCTTTCCTCCATATTGTTGTAGGTTTTTGGGTGTTGTTGATTGTGCCACATTTACCTCATAGGTTTGGGTAGGGGCCATAGTTGAGGTAGCGGTGGGCATAGAAAAGGTGGGGTTGTGAGCTATAGTCGACTGACTAAGCTACCCATTCAACTGGATAATTATAGTATAATATATGGGACTAATCATACCATCAACATTAGCTCCCAAGGTTGGTTTTGATTAATCATTTGACATACAAGGAGTGTGGGGAATCATATCATATAATGCGCTATATTGGGAATATACCAAGTCTAAGTACTGAGCATGACTGATTTCTTGCTCCTCGATTACAGTGCCTCCCATGGAGACATCTCTAGCTATGGATGGTAAAAGTTACTTTGTGAACCAATATGCCAAGAGTTGGTCTGGAATGGTGGATTTAATCAACCATCACCATCTCCTCCTTTCATTAATGTGGTCAAAGATGTGAGTGGAGGTATATTTTCGAAGGGAGGTTAAAATCTCCATATCAATTTCATATGAAATGGGAAGTATGAAGTGAGTCAGAAAATCCATGGAGACAGTGTTTAAGTCACTAAAAGAGTTATGTGGAAGCTCAATATACCATTTAGCTATTGTGCATGTTAGTGTTCTCTAGAAAATTCGTAACTGGATGGAATCATCCATCAAGAAGTTTGAAAAACACCCAAGATTGAAGGTCATGACATGGTTATTCGGATATTCTCTAGATTTTTCATTGAACTTGGGGATGTCAAATAGGAGTTTAGCAGGGATAAGAGGCCAAAATGGGACATGGAGTTTCGGATCATTGGTCAAACGTGAAAAATCTGACAAGTCTAATGTGGCTAGGAAAGGAAGTTGTTAGTTTGGCTGTGAGTACTGGTAGTGCTAATGTGGCATCAGAGTACCAATAGGATGATATGTAGGTTGATTTGGCATTGTAGATGTCGTTGGTCCTCCCATATATGGAGGTTGATAAGGTTGGGGAGTAGGAATGATGGGGTTCATTGTTTGAGAAAGGTTAGCTCCTTGTGGAGGGATGCATGTTGGATTGTATTGACTCCACATAGTGTTGGTCACTCTCGAATATGGTAATCTCGAATAAATCCCTGTATGGCCTAAAGTGAAATTAGTGGGGGGCCTATGAAAATGGCCTGCCCTGAATGTTGGGGTTGGTTTCCATCCAAGGATTGTTTTGATTTCTTTCTAGTAAGGGGTGAACCCAAAACTGTTTTTTTCCCTACAGTTGAAGGTTTTCCTCTAGTTGTTTATTTCCCCCACATAGGTAATGGTGTTATGGCTGATGGTTGACACACAATAGGTTGTTTCCCCCAAATCATCGATGGGCATGTAGATAGGAGTTTCCCCCCAAATGACTATTTCCTCCAAGTCATTGATGGGCTTGCAGTTGGGGGTTCCTCTCAATTGAATATTTCCCCCAAGTCATCGATGGGCCTACAATTGGGGGTTTTCCCCAAATTGGATGTTTCTCCCCAACTAAAGGTTTCCCCTATGTTGGGGGTAGAGGAAAAACCCACATATGAACGATGGGTGTAGGATAAATATTTCGTGTGGTTGTCATTGGGTTCCCTATTTGATTGGAAGGGGGATAGAAAAAGGTATTTGATGTGGGACTTGAGGTAGGGATACTGCTGGCTACCTGACTAGAAGGGATTTATAGGGGAAAATCGAGTATTTTTTTTGGTGTCACTAGAGGTTCAGTTCTAGTGGTGGGAATAAGAAATGTCCTTACATGTGTATTTGGTGGGCCAACATATGTTGATGATGTTGTCCACGAAGAAGAAGCACCAATAGTGAGAATGTATTCCATGGAAGTGATTTCATGATTTAATGGGGGTATAACTATTCCATCTGTATAACTAAATGTTGATGTATGCATGTTAGAAGACCATCAAATATGCATATTGGGTGGTATGGGAAAATCAACAAGATTATAAAAGGTTGAGGTAGGTACAACAACAAATGTTGAGTGATAGGGACTAGTTAAAGGGGGATTGTTGGGAGGTAAATAGTTTCCTTCTTCAATTATTTCAAAAAATCCTTTAGGTTGTTCGCCTAAAAGGCCTACACTCCCAACTTCAGAGGAAATTTCTTCGTTAATTGTTCCTCCATTGGACGATTGTTTGGAAGACTGTTATTTTCAGGATTCAACCCTTATATTCTCTGAGACCTTCAAGGATCTTGATCAGCCATGGTGAGAATTTAATGATTCCTAATTCCACCCTATGACCTCAAAAAGAACACAACACTAAAATTTTTTATAGGTAATCAACCGAGCAACAATATATAGAAGGGTCTTCTGAAGAAAGGATGTCAAGCCATCAACAAAGATATGAGAAGTAGTTACCCTGAACTCCACTTAAAAACCTATTTGGTGCAAGAAACCCTCACTTTGTGGCCCTCCAAGGGTACCAAAAGTGTGATATGATTTTTTCCCCAAGTACCATGGGAATACCCCGATAGTCATCTATGTAGATACCTAGGAAAGGTGACTAAGGTTACCATCTTGCAGTTGGCCTCTGGGGGCCGGGGGGTGTACAATTGAAAATTGGGATCAAACATATGGGAAAGATAGAAAAGTATGAATCTCTTCCAGAAGACTGAAGACAAGTATACTAAAGTACTCCTGAGGACCTCGAATGGATTTAATATTCATGAAGTAACCCGTCACTGGCCATTTTCAAATTGTTATACTTAAAAATTTAAACTGTAACCTCTTCCTTAGTCTACAACTAGTTACTAGTTCTCTAGTTCATAATTCCTTATCTTGAAACCTTCAAAATTTGTGAATAATGTCCCTTAATCATCCTACAATTTTATAAATCCACTCATCAATATCAGCAAGGTACATTTCCACTTAAGAGAGACACCCCTTATTATCTTATAGAAATTTTCCCTAGGCTTTATTACATTTTCATAGTTTCCTTAGCACTCCAATGTTATCTATTAGGTATAAAACTTAAGGGAGTCACATTAACTAACAACTCTAATTATAAAATTTTCACATTTTCGTTATTCAAATTGGGCACCCTTCTCACTATCACTAATATTTGACTAGCTAGGAGAAACTACCTTTATGCTAATGTGTTTCCCTTTTTCCACTTTCATAATTTTCACAATTTCTGACTAATCTTGTTCATTCCCATCCTACATGCACTCATGGTGTTTTAATATAATGTCAACATACCTTTTAATATTTCTTAAAATGGATTGCATCATTACCCCAATTGTTTAACTTAACTCGTTAATTGACAACCTTTACTTTCCAATGGGCATCATTATTATTTAGACCTTATAGTGATTCTCATCATGCTCCTAATTGGAAAATATTCCATGATTAAAAAACCATTTTCCATAGGTTTATTCATTCATGGGATACCTTAATAATGGTGAGTTATTTCATCACGATTATTCCCTAAATCCAAAATCATCCATCATGCTCTAGGATAGGCTACTACTTCTTGTTGATTCCCTACATTGTTTTTACTACAAACTATAATCCCAACATTTGTTTGTGAAACTCACACTATCTCACCTTAAGTATATACCTATTACTATTTTGTGTTAATCTCATCCTTCCAATTTGGTTATGGTTACGAGGACTAAAACTAATTATCATCTCTAGAAAAATTTCAAGTTCGTCCTTTTCCCTTCCTCCATAAGGTAATTTCATGTTAATCCCCATATAAAGACCTCTATATTGATTTATTACAGTTTTATTATTATTTTAGTGTTGTCGGATAGACCCTTTAATTGTAATTGTACCCTTTGTCTCCTATATATACCAAGGAGACCTAGTTTTAGAATCAACTCTTCTTCTAAAATTTTTCTATTGCAAAAGGATGTTTCCCCCTTGAAGAGGCTTATATATATATATATATATATCTGTGTGTGTGTGTGTGTGTGTGTGTGTGTGTGTGTGTGTGTGTGGATTTACTTATCTTTCCATTTTTATGATATTTGGGTGTTTGTTACCTAATATCTGGTTTTAGAGCATATGATCCTATGGTTTTGTTCCTTCAAACAAGCCACATTGGAATTTTCGCTATAACTCTTTTTGGTGATGTTTTGGATTGTGAAAGGTTTAGGATATTTAGGAGACATAGAAAAATACTCGTGATAAAAAATTTAGGTTATGGTTCACTATAAATTTTGAGATATATCTTGTGGAAATTAGGGTTTTTCACTAGTCCTAGAATGAGTCTCAAATTAGTCATCTTGGAATTTTAGCTATAAATTATGTTTGGCGAATTTCCAGATTGTGAAATTTTCAATAGCATTATGTTACATATCAAAGTATTTGTGGTAAATTTCATGTTTTGGTTCACTATACTTTCTAAGATATAGCCTATGGAAGTTAGGTTTTTTGACCAGTTCTAAAATTAGTCTCAAATGAGTCATCTTGGAATTTTCTCTATAAAATTTTTAGTGAAGTTTCAAATTGTAAAATATTTAGTTGTATGAGGAGTCATATTATAGAACCCATGGTAAAAAAATTAGATTTTGATTCTCTATAATTTTTTATCGGGATTTATAAATGGAACAAAATGAAATACATATGTATAACAAAGAAACACATAGAAATACAATAAAATTTGACTTCCATTAATAAAGAGAACATGCTAAAACTGTAAAATGCAAAATGAAACAAACTTGCACGAATGGTGGCAACTTATCTTTGAGAAGAGATGTGAAAACTACACTCATTCGCAAGAAGATCAGTACAATGAGGCTCCAAAGGCATTTTTAACATAAAACATAAAACATAAATGAGAAAACCCTAAACATCCAAAACTGTAATCCCGAGAGATGAAATGCAAAAAGGTTTGTGGGCCTCGATCGGGGTAGTTGATACATCAACTTCCCAAGAGCGTAACTTTTGCATACGATCTCAGTTTGGGGTGCTTGTTACACTGTTGGAAAGGTATAGTCAAGGAGTACACATTATATTTATCCTAGTATTTGCCTTTGGCTACATGATAGGTGATTACGATCCAAAAAAACATCGTTTAGGGCCTCAAAATGACCTCGAAAGTTTGGGACCTGAAAAACTATAAAAAAATTCCAAAATGGAAAACTTTTCTTTTAGCCAGTGGAATTGGTGGGTGGCCATTGATATCCACCTAGATCAGTCCTCTTCCCTCAAAAAGAAATGGTATCCATTGTGTTGAGCTCCCCCATCATATGGGGAAAATTCTGTTCAACTTGGCCTTAGGTTATCCACTTTCCTTGGTGCAAGAGCTTCTCTGCTTTGACAAATCGATAAAGATGGATCCTCTTTTGTTGAGTGACCTTAATATAAGTGTCCTTGATCTGATCAATGGATTCTTGTTCCATGTAGTCATGGTTGAGCTATGTTGGTGTCAACTTCTCTACGATATCTAATGTGTCCAATAATGGTGGGAAGTGTGATCGAAGGAGGTCCACATTAAACACTAGGTGCATGCCAAGGAAGGGGGTAATACTCAACTCAAAAACATTGTCTCCCACAACATTGGTGATGGTGTCGGTTCCATAGTGAAGTGGATGAAGCTTCTAATGGGGCCCTGTAAGGAGCTCTTTCTACAAATGCAGCTAGACCTTATCTCCCACTTGAAACTTGTGTGCAACCCGATGTTGATCATGGTGTTTCTTGTACTTAGCATTAGATTTCTGCAAAATTTTATGGACCTGTTGGTGGATGTGTTGAATCCCTTCAATGGACTTGGTGGCTTTTTCATCCTTAGACTGAACATGGGATGATTCTCCTTATGTGGTCGCAAAGGGCAGTGCGACATCAATGGGACCCAGTGGTTGAAATACCAACCCCACCAGAAAGGGGCTATGACTAGTCAAGCTATGGAGATCTCTTTTATAGCTATGTTAAATATAGGGAAGGCTACCATCCCATTTGTGTGGATTCTTGGATTTGCACATGCACAATATATGAATCATCATCTGATTAATGACCTCTATATAGCCATGATTTTGGGGGTGGAAGGAAGTAGATTTGGTGATCTTGGTGTCCAACAGTGACTGGAGGCTCGACCAAAATATGTTGAGAAACCTGATGTCCTAATATGAGATGATGAAATGTGGTATAAAAACATGTACCCACACTCATTTGAAGAAAATCTTGGCAATGGCCTCCACTGTGATACTCTTCTTACAAGATATCAGAATGGTCATCTTAGAAAATGTAGTAATTTCCTTGCTTGGTTGAGGGAAGGAAAAACATGTAGTCCATCGATATGGATTCCTAGGACCTGTTGGTAGTAAGAAGAGGGGTTTATAGACCTTTCTCCTTAGTGGTTAGTTTGGAAATGGTGCATGCAGTGGAGGACCTAATATAATTGTTGACATCCTCTCAAAATTTTGGCCAATAGAAATGATTTTGTAGTACTTCCACTACCAATACAAATCCATCCTAAAGGTGAAAGTCAGTGACAATTGTGTCTATGCCCAACAATTGGTATGTGGCAGTGATGTCAGGATCATTCTTGTAGAGTTGGGACCACTCAGAGACCTCATATCTGTAGGAGTGGAACACTGTGTTAAGGGAAAAAAATGAAGGTCGACTAAGGAAGTCAACAAAATGATTGGTTTTCCCTATCTTATATTTTATTTTGAGATGAAACTGTTTCAAGTATGTGGAMTAATTTTTATGGAGGCCATTCCACAATTTTCCTTATGTATGTATGAATTGTAGAGGCTTGCAATCAATGTGTATGATTGTMTCCTTCCCGATATTGTAATGTTTCCATTGACTACAGGCTTGTACAATGGAATACATTTCTTTGTCATAGGTGGGGTACTTATGCACGAAATCTAATAGTGTATCAATATGATATGMTACTGGATGACCATGTTGAGTGAGAACTACACCCACAACTTAGTCTAAAGCATCAGTCTCAATATCAAAAGGTTGTTGTATATCGAGAAAGGAGAGTACCGGGGCTGAGCACAAGCAATGTTTTAGATCATCGAACACTTTTTGTTGTGACTTTCCCCACATGAAATTTTCCTTGCCACCACCCTTGGTCACTTGAATGAGGGCCCATGCAATATGGTATAATCCCAACACAAACCTGTGATAGAAATTGGCAATTCCTAAGAAACTCTGAAGTTTAGTTAGTTTGGTTAGGGTTGGACAATCACAAATGACCTAGATCTCGTCTAGATCCACATGCAAACCATGATCATAAATAATGTTTCCTAGTTTTTGGACCTTGTTCATGCCGAAGGAGCATTTTTAAAAGTTATCATATATCTTGTGCAACCATAGAGTGTGAAGGACCTGCTGAATATGATGCAAGTGTTCCACCCACGTCTTGTTGAAGATGAGGATGTCATCCTGATATACCACCACAAAATAATTGGTGAAGGGATACAATATGTCATCCATCAACCTCATGAAAATTGTTGGAGCATTTGTTAAACTAAAGGGCATGAGTAGCCATTCAAAAATACCTTTTTTGGACTTGAAAGAAGTATTCCATACATCATTCTATTCTATTGGGATGTGGTGGTAGATAGAATTCAAATCAATCTTACTGAAGTACTTTGCCCCCTTGATCTAGTTAAGAAGGTCATCAATTTCAGGAATTGGGTATGGATTTTTTATTATGACTTTGTTTAGAGCCCTATAGTCAATATAGAGTCTCTAGGTCCCGCATTTCTTCTACATGAGTACAGTTGGGCTTCCGCAGGGTGAGGAGTTGGGCCCCTTTTGAAGAAAATATAAGATCTAGTTCTTGATTTCCTCATTTTCCATTATAGATCAGTGATATACTAGCCCATTGGGTAGCGGTGCACCAAGGGTTAGATCGATTGAATGATTGACCTAACAATACAGTGGTACCTCAGTGGTTGAGGAGAAGATGTCTTTGTATTCTTCCAGAACCTTGTTCACTTACTTCTATTGCGCGAGGAGGCCATGTGTATAAGCCATGGATGTGGTAGTGACCTTGTTTTCACTTTGCGAGTGAATCATGAAGAAGACAAATTTCCTAATTTTGGAAATTACCTTCCTATATTTCTTATAAGAGATCAAAGAAATGGTGGTAGGAGAAGATACCTCTGGTATCCTGCACAATTTTCTACCCAACTAAATAATAGCACTACAAGGTCTAGACTCATATACAACATGACGTTTCCACAAGTATGGCTAGCCTAAAAGAACATCACAAAATTCAAGGGGTGAAATATCACATAATACCTCATCCTTGAAGGGATCGATGCCATAGGGAAGATGACACTATTGGCTGACGCAAAGATCTCTCCATTGGTAGAGCCACCAGATGGTGTAGGGTTGTGGGAGTGGTGTTGTTGGTAGGTCTAAAATATTGACAACCTATATTGATATCATGTTCTTTTGGCTTCCACTATCAACAATGAAGTGCAACAGAGTACCCTTCACCCACATTTGTAAGTGAAAATGCACTCACCTTCCTCTGGTTCTTCTGGTTCACTTGGTTGGACCTTAGTGGTAGCGATAGTGGAACTAGGTTATACATGAATGCTCCACTTCCCATTGTCCAAATCTAATTCATATTCAAAACCTAACTTTGAATCTGAAGCTTTCATCTCAGACATCAACGATTTCTTCGAGTGACATTCATCGATGTCATTGTAGGGGATTTTATGGAATTCACACCACTTCCAAGTGTCTTTCTTCATCTTCTCATTGCCCTTATTTTTTGGCGGCTTGGATTGGTTGTATTGAGGGGGTCTATCCTTTGTCTATCCTTTGTTATGTGGGTTGGGGCTACCTTTTCCTTACTTCTACTGTGAGGAATTTGCAGATACAAACTCACGCTTCTTCTGTTTAAATTTCTACTCGATTTTGACAACATATCGACAAGTCATCCCCAATGATGAGAAGTCCAGAAACTCCATTTCTATTTGGATGTATCTATGCATAATACAATGGTACAAGAGCACCATATATCATTCAAAGTCTTTGATACCTAGCTTGGTGTGCATGGTATGTGTTAAACGAAAATATTGTCGTTTAATTCCATTGTAGTACTTGCCCAACTATTTAATTTGTCAATCTCAAGTTTGTAGACTTACAAAGCACACACACTATATATGCAGGACTGAAGTAGAAGTCATTTAATCTAAATTTCTGAAATTAAAGTAATCTAGGAAATCATTGAAATACTAACTAGGAAAGAAGGAAATTAATCTAGGAAAGCAATACAACAAGTGAAGAGTTGAATGACAAAAGGCATATCTGAGCTCACACAATAATGCAATCTCAAATTACATTACAAGAATGAAATGACAAATCATGAAAGCATGACAAATGAAAGAATACAAATGAAAGCTAAGAATCTCCTTATAAGACTTCAAGCTAATCTAAGTCTAATGTCTCATCTATATGCCCCCAAATGAAGAGAGAACACTCTCTTTTATACATGAGAGTCTTGAAGATAAGATAAGAGTCTCATAATTACAGATCCACTATTCTCTCAACCACTTTCCTATTATTACAAGATATGATCCCTTCAAATCCTCCACACATCTCTCACAAATCTTGGATAAGATATGCCATCAAAATCTCCATGATATTCTCCTTTGAATATGATTGAATGATTGTCCCAAATATTCTTCAAATCTTCAAAGCTTGAAGATGAAATTCGAATTTGAGGCTAGGTGGTAATATTTGATTTTGTTGAAATCTTCAAATATACCTGTACACATCATAAAAATCATCCAACCTTGAGATATAATGAAAATATGTTATTTTTATAATATTTAATCATAATTCACTTATAATACTAAAATGAATAAAGTGGAAAACAATAAGGTGAAACCCAAATGTATGTATGGAAATGGTATGATAAAAGGTTAACGGGACGATGGAATGTAATGAATAATGAAGGAAAAGGTGGGTGAAAATACAACATTTATGAGGCCCAACATCCTCCCCAACTGAACTTGTTGCATGTCCTCATGCAACCATGAATGGATCTTCTTAAGAACTTTTAACATTTAAACTATGGCTTTGATTGATGATGTCCTTTTAACAATGAATGTTTCTAGGGTATGAAATACAAGAATAACAACATGTGAAGTACATGAGTAACAACTTAAATTTTCATATGGTTAGTTCTTATGTGACAACCATGAATACAAAGAATGTTGGTTCTTGTGTTAACAACATTCATTTCACTTATTTTCTGCAATAATTTAGTCATATACTCGCTGGAAATAATAAGCTATCAATGTCCGTAAGAGAGCATCATTGAGTATAAGAAATCCTTTTCTTTATATTTTATGAATTATGCCAATATGTATATCAATGCATATGAAGCAAAGTGCAAAAGGGGATCGTTGGAAAATAAAATTTGGTAAACAATAAATGAGATGAAAAGTGGAGTGATAATAGTGGAAAAATGGAATACTGGGAGTGAATAGGTAGTGAATATATCCCCCCCCCTGCCAAATGAATCGGTTGCATGCCCTCATGCAACTTAGTGTAGGCCATGGAAAGAAAGAGAGCATGGCGAGGAAATTTTCCAAAATATTCAAGTCAACATATAAGGAATTGTGTGATTAAAGATTAGAAAACAACATACCTCCACTGACCCAAAAAGTAGATGAACTATGTAATAAAAATGTAGCTGTTGTGGCATCTGGATCAAGAAAATGTGACTAGTGTTGTAGCTACAACTATTGGAGGAAAGAATATGTGACTGTGACTGTTCGATGTTGGAAGGTGTCACTGTTGCAAGATCATGAAAATGTAAGTACAACAATAGTTGCACTACTGTACTGTAACTGTTGTAACAACAACTACTATAACTGCTGAATCAAAGAATGTGAAGTGGAGGGAGCTAAACTGCTACTAATGAATCATGGAAAATATGAAGTATTAAAGTGGATGGTAGTACTATCATATAGCTGAAGTCATGTTGTTGTTACAGTTGAGGGAGCCATAAAAAAGTATATAGTCTTAACCTACTACAAACCTGATGGTACAATTATAATCATGCGAAAGGATGTGTCGATGTCAAGAAAGAAGATAAATCATTGGATTACCGACCATTGATGAATGTCATTAACCAATGCGAGAAAACTCACCATTGATGTCGATGAGAGCCAAGGTACCCGAGTACATCTTGCAAAGTGAGAATGGATGTGCTTAGGTCGAGCCACTTGCAAGATTTAATGATCAAGGGACATTGATGTATTCCCATGATCGTTTGTGAGAGAACTTTCCATTAAGGCATGCGAGCCTCTAGGTACTAAAAAATGGACTCTAGTCTCTATCCTAGATAAGGCATTGAGGTTGATGGGGAAAGACTGTTGAAATGTGGGCCTTAAGGAATCCTACATCAGTCAACACGAGTTTGTAAAAAGATTGGTAGGGCTATAGATGTAAAGATCTCAGTAGCAACATGGTTTATGATAAGGAAATCAAGGCAATGCAATCATGGAAAGGGAGTTTGTTTTATTCAGAAGGAAAACTGGAAAGGCAAAAATGAACTGAAAAAGATAAAGGAAATGATGTATGCAACTCAGAAAGATAGGGATGTGAAAATTCATGATGGATAAGGCAATGGAAGATGGATTCAACACAGGGATGATCAATGTATTTACAAGGAGTAATTTATGTAAGCATATCATGACACAAAATGGTTTATGAATAGGTGTAATAACAACACGTTAAAAATATAGGAGTAACAACATGTAAAATACATCTGTAACAGCATGTAATACATGTGTAACAACATGTTAAATACATGTGTAACAACATCGCCATGAAATGTATAATGAAGACCAACTCCTTCAAACTATTTGTCAAAGCATGTTTTTCTGAAAAATGTTGCTATTCATGAAAAGTCTCTTCAGCAACGAAATTGATGGACGTTGAACCT
Organism: Picea glauca; assembly: GCA_000966675.3. NCBI lineage: Eukaryota > Viridiplantae > Streptophyta > Pinopsida > Pinales > Pinaceae > Picea > Picea glauca. The sequence goes on from JZKD02S1938204.1 coordinate 60,851, forward strand.
AAAAAATGTTAGTACTAAACCTCGAATCAAACATGTGAGATCATTGTAAACTACATAAATTAGTACAAAGGCGAGCAAATTGAATTTCAATAATAAAGTGCAGTTTGACCTCTCACCTTTGCTATTTTTCTCGTTGATTGCTGTCAAAGTGACTTTGAAGAAAACAAATTATCGTAAAGCATAAAAAAACATGCCCTCATATTATTTTTAGGAAGTGAATGAAAGGTCCATTTGTAATTTTCATAATTTTACAATTTTTATGTATTTTCCATTCATAGTTTTATAATTTTTATGGTTTTAGTTTTATTTTGATAATCCACACAAAAAGATAATGCAAAAAGGAAAAAAAAAACAAAGCACTCAAAATCAAAGTCAGATCTGCATTCTTCGATATTCATTGCAAAGCATGTAAGAGCACTATGGTCTTATTTTCAACAAAACTTCAAGCCACAAAAGTTTGAAAAGTGTAAATATGATGCTTAGATTCACTGTCAAAGTTATGCAATCAATGGAAAGTCGATTTGTTGCGTTAAGCACAATTGCTTTGTTGTATGATTGGACATGTACATCGTTAGATATAATGAAATTTTTGAAGCATAATGTTCTAAAGCATCTAGTAACAATCATCAAGCAAACGATCCTGGCATAGAAAACATTAGTGTAATGAAGCATTGTGTATAATAGAGACATTCAGTGAGCATGAGAAAAGAATCATCTTTCTGCATAAAATTCAGCATAGGCACAAGGATCGACATAAACCTCTTGGGCCAATTATCAATTTGTTTTTTGATGAAAAATATTGTGCAATCCACACCATCTCTTCTAAGACATGATCCTAATGTGTTATTGAACATAATGACAATGTACTGCCCCTTCCCTGTCGTTTTGAAGTTGTCTACTGATGCAAAACTTAAGAAATTTCATCATTCATTTCATAAGCAATTGAGTTGTGATCCATGCATCCATATGTGAAGATGCAAAAAGAGGTTATAAAAGCTTTTTTTTTACAACTAAAGGATATGACTGAAAATAACTTCCATCGAAAATAAAAACAGGCAATGTGGGCACCATTTTAAATTGAGTCTTAGTGCTTTGCACAAATTGATATCTCCATAGGAAGCTTGAGGTATTTACCCAAGCATGGTGACCCCTTAAAATTCAGATATGGAAACATTGAGAATTTTATCCAGGTTGCATGGATTAATAATCTCAATAGTAGAACATGATAACGATTGAATTATTGGCTATTGCTCCCATAAATGACAATGATCATGCAGAGACATGGAGACATGGCCATTGTTGATTTGGCAGTGAAATAATTGTGTATGGGTGTATAAGTCCTGAGAAGATGCTCCAGATGCGTCTCTTTGTTTAGGCTCAAGAGTTAATAGGGAATTATACCAACCGATCATGATCGTAAGCATTGATAATATCAACAATGCAACGAAATCTGGAGAAGATGTGAAGAGAAGTGGGTGCATCCAATCTCTATTCATTAATGGCATCGACTTTGGAAAAAAAATTAATCATTTAATGGTGAAATGACCGATCGCTTCAAGATCTGGACTGATTGAACATGCCTAATCTATGATGCAGTTCGATAAAATACCTCTGATTTCAGATGTATGCCAGAGACCCACAATAAATTTTTTCTTCTCATCTCTCCCAGATGCCACATCATGTAAAACAACAAACAACTGATTAAGTTCAAATCTGAAAGTAGATACGATCATCTTGAAGCGTGGTTGTTTACTAATACAGGATGATGCATTGGATCAAATGAATAAAATCGTGTTTCCAACAATAGGCAACCCAACTAATCATTGTTTTTTAAGAAATTAGTTTTGATTCCATTTGAAAGAATTTGTTTAGATGAGGTAGACGATCAACAACTAAACTAGACAGATATAGGTAGTTGAAACTCTCACGAAGAATCATTCGAGAAAGCACTTTAACCAGATTTGTAATACACTAAAGATTTGTTCGTAGTTGAGAAAAATTATTGCCCGGATCTTGGAAGATCTACAAAGTAAAGAAAACAAATTTCGATTTTTTTTTCATTAATTAATCTCACATCCAGGTTCCAATTGCAGATTTTGTTTAAATCAGAAGGATGGAGACAAATTATGGTGATTAAGATGAACCTACAGTTTAATATTTTATTGTTTATGCAGGTTCAATTTGTAGGTTTTACTCCAAATTAAATAGGTGAATGCTAGTATTCGCAGTCGAGGTGATTACATTGGTGGAATTGGTGTGAGAAGGTGCAGTTTTCAGATGAAGGCGATATATGGCATAAAAACTAGAAATGGACCAAACCGGAAGTTAAAAATGAGAAGAGTGCAGGCATGACACTGTTCAATTACTGTTACAGCAAAAACGTCATTGTTTTAGCATATAAAATTTCACTGTATCAGCATGAAAAAAATGTCACTATACCAGCATGTAAAATTTCGCTGTAACAACATGTAAAATGTTTTCTATAACAACATGTAAAATTTCACTGTAACATGTATAATTCAATGACTGTTTCAGCATTTAAAGACTTGTCTTTGTTTTTTATTATTTCCTAATGCCACTATTGTTTTATTGTTTGCAGATCTGCAAATTAAAAAAAAAAAAAAAATTTAAGCAAATGAAACAAATTGTAGATGAAAAACAGATTAGACAATTTTTTCATCGTCAACAACCAAAATTCTTCCTGAAATCAATTTAGACATTCTATTTTCTGATCAATGTTTTATTCGTTATCCTACCTATTCTTTGCTAATTGGAAATTAAATATTAGTTACATGTAGTCAAACAACCAATGTAGCCAAGCACGCAAAAGTAATAAAAATATATTATCTTTCAATTTCGCAACTAAGGGTCGGAAATATGTATAAGCATGCGAAATCTGTTGATAAAGCTCTAAATTAACAAAATAAAAAGAATCTAACCTGGTAGTCCCTTGAAACCATAGTTCGATATAGCTTTCGTAGGTGTAGTTTCCCTCGCTCAGATCATGTTGTAGCTCCTCATTGTCCTCAATTTCCTCAGTGACACAGACCCCCAACCCTCTATCGACCCTCGGGTCAAGGTCCACTATAGGATCGTTCTAATTCCTGCCCTTGAGTCAGATTGACTCTTCAATTCCCTGCTGGAATCTCAATTTAATCAATCCACATGTCCTTTCGGAAGCTCCCCTATGCGAACAACACTAGGCGCGAGCTCCACCTTTCCTAAGTGACTACAGTGATATGAACAAGGGCCTAACCCAAAGTCACTTGTCTCAAGTCGTGATCTTGCGAGTTCGTGAGTCGAAGCATTCAACTCTTCCTTCCCAATCTCGCGATACCCAAAATGTTGATACGGGTATATCTCCTTCCCTTGTCAGTGCCCT
>JZKD02S1938215.1:26699-37598 GCA_000966675.3 Picea glauca
GTTTGAAAGTCTAAGTGGAAAAATAACATAAGGAAAAGACGCTTTGGGAAAAATTAATACAAATTAGAAGGTGATAACACTTGGGAATTACTTATCATCACAATTATAGCAGAGACCTTTGAGTTGGCGTTCAACCATTTCCTCCCATGTTAATTTTTGGACCTTGAGAGGAGTGTATTGAGGGTCAGGGGTGGTGGGTTTAGTGTGGGAAACAAAAGTGGGTCTTTTGTTCTAGGCCAAGATGACCTGTTGTGCCTCCTTGGCATGTTTACTTGTTACCAACCAAATATGGGGGTGAGACATTATGACCTGGGCTCAGATTTCATCCTTGAGGTCACTGATAAAGCATTCCCAAAAAAAAAGCATCTTTCATGCCCTCCATTCAGAAAGCTAAGTGCTTTAAGGAAGCAATACAATCTTCCATTGTTTTAGATTGTTTCAACTTGGTCAGAGGTTCTAAATGGTGGGTGTCAGTTTCAAAGAGTTCATAAAACATGGAAACAAACTATGACCAAGCAACATACCATTGGTGTGCATTTCGACGCCATTTCCACCATTGCCATCGTTTTAAATCCAAATAGAGAATTCTATAATGAATCTTGGTCAACTCATTAATAATGTCATTTGCAGGGACAAATAGTGTTCCATCTGAGTGACCAAGGCTATCAAATTTGAGCCATCAAATTTGTTCACCTCAACTATGGGAAGACGGGGATCACGAGGTAGGGAGTTGGCATGCAGAGGTTGGTTGGAGTCAATAACTTCAATATAGAGAGGTGGGTCTGAGGAGGAAGGACCCTGGAATTTGTTCATGAATTGTTTGAGAGTGGAAGTGACTTCATCAACTCGGCTACCTAGCTGGTCCTGGATGTAATCCATTTTGGCATGAATGGAAGGAATGCCATTATTCACTTTGGCATGAAGGGCAATAAGATTGGTATTTAGTTTTTGATCAGTTTCTTCTTGGCGGGTGGGAGCCATGAGGGTATGAGTGGGTCCATGGAAAAAAAAGAAGATAAGTGATATATACCACTACATTCATGGAAACGAGAGGAAACCAATAGAATAAGTGGGAAATAAGGGTGTCGGGAAGGGTATGGGTCCACGGGGTAAAGTTAAAAATGATAGGCATCACAACGATCAAGGTGAAAAGGGGAATCCAATGAGATAGGTCTCAAATAAGGTGCAAGAAAGACCCAAACTTTTTTCTTACTCTTACAGAGTTATACTCTAACCTGAATACTATTGCAGTGTCGAAATTCCCAAATTGTTAACCGAAAAAAATGTGAATTAATTTCGCAACAAGGGTCCAAGAGCCAAGGTTGCGTGGAAAAAATATCATTTATGTTCCTTGTCTGGTATGTTCCCCCGGGGTTAGGGTTTGCAAGGTGCCTATGGACAAGGGTTTTCCCTGTGCTATAGCTCTCTAATATACATGCGGGGTTGAACAATAGTACTCAACTCAATATCTCAGGGCACCAACTAAGGAGGCTCAACTGTACTCTTAGCCATACTACTTGATTACCCAGGTATTAGAGAGTATCTTCCTGAGTGTTGTTCTCGGTGGAACTATAGCAATCAGGCGGCCTATCGATTAATCTAGGGATGGTTTCAAGAGACCTAGGGGACTCTCGATATACCCGTCGATACGTGGGAGTGATGGCCATGTATATATTATATCTGATGCGATACTACTCGAGGGGTACCAACAGGGATTACAAAGGTTTCCAACAAGGGATAAAATTTCGTTTCGAGGCAACCCCTTGAAACTTTCTGTATCGTCTATGTGTAGTCTTCCCCACCGCAGTTTTACCCGTTGAATGACAGATCTATGTGCTTTAAAAATGCCGACAATACACATCTCTACCCTGGAAAAAAAAATTACCCACAATTCCTGCCAAGGAAAGTGCTCTGATACCACTTGTAAGGTACCATATGTAATATAATATGTAGAAACAATAATATTTATCAGATATCAATAGAACAACAAAATATTGAGAAGAGCAATACCATAAATAATACCTTTATTAAAAAAAAGCAATGTTCATTTGCTTCTTCGAGGGGGCAATCTCCAACAAAGTAGATCTCTATTACAATAATTCTCAAGACAAACATTCTCATGCCTCCTACTCTTATTAGTCCCTGCCAAAGGCCTGAGACTATAGCAATGAGTTTGCCTTTGACTCTATATTAATTTATTGTCGACTTTAAATTTGTGTGCTACATCCAATGTGTAACATAGGAAATCAATATATATTTTTTTAAATAATAAAAAAACATTATTTTCTAAAATTTCGTTGGCTAATATCTTTGATGTGTTATTGCAGGCTTCAAATCTTTCAATGTATAAAATTTATTACACAATTAATGGATTAGACAGTTTAACAAGAATGTTGAGTGCATTTATTGATAAAGATGTTGGGTGCATAAATAATAATGTTTATAATGTTAATTAATATAATAATGTTTATATTTTAAGTAATAAAAAGTATTAAATTAATTGATATACTTAAAATTTGAAAGTTAAGGGTTTAAAAAAATTAGCAAAATAAAAATAATTAATTATCAAAAAAAAATTGTAAAAAACATTGCAAACTATAAGTAGTTACAATAAAGTAATTATTCATCTCCAATTCCAAATCTACTTGGCAGGGACTAAGCTGCCATGCAGCCCTTGTTTATACTAATTCTATCTTCTAAAAAACATTCTAGAGGAAAATCTTTCTAGAAGCTGAAGCTTCTATTAGGTCTTCTTACAACAACTTGTTCACATTTATTAAATAAACTTTATTAACTAATGTCCGCTTTTATTACATGTAAAATATATTTAGGACTTATTAATTGATGTAGACCTTTATTACATGGAAAATATGGGAAGCTTAAGATATCACAAAAAAAATGTTTTCTGATAAACTAAAAAAGAATGGGATTCTAGCCATTACAAAAAGAAGATAACCAGATCTGAATCAATTGCAGTGTACAGTGCTATAGTAGGCGAGTAGTGCTGAAGGAGAAATTGTGTAGTAAAAGAGAGTGAAAGTGGCCATGTGGAAAATAAAAGAATACTAGAATTTAGTGGTTATGAATTGTGGAAGAAGTTTTCATTAATTTGAGTCTACCCTGAAAGCTTTACATGCAATCCAAACTCTTTCCTTGATTGCATCCTTCGTGTGAAGAGAAATAATGTCTTACGTTGAATGCAACTCTTTCCTTGATTGCATCCTTCGTAAGAAGAGAAATAATGTCTTACTTTGAATGCATCCTTGGTTGAGGGAAAGAAAAACACTACTAATACTGGTAAGGTTATAAGGTTGCAACCCTCCTCAGAAAAAGATCACCAAGTATCCAGCTGAACAAAAAATTTGAACTCTTGTCCTTGAAAATCAAGTGTTTTAAGAATTTGAAATTTATTAAGTGCCTTCTAATTTCATGCATGGACATTTAATCTTATGCAAATCTATATTGCAGAAAAATCAGACATGATTCAAGCCTCTTTTGCATAAACATGGTTCTAGATCAAAATAATGTTTAGCCAGCATGTTACTCCATTGAGACAAGAGTCCAGTTAACCTTGATCTATTTGACAACCTAAGAGCACTGTCAGGTGTGTATCTGCTGGTTATGCTCTTTCCAGAGGCAACCACTGTAGTCTTATGGATGTTATGGAAGTAGTATTCTGTTTTCTTCAATTAAGTCAGCAAACAAACAACCAAAGAGTTACGGGAAATGTTTAGATAACATAAAGCAAAGCTTTAACTCAACCTAATAACTGTAAATCAAAGTCACACGACTTGGACTCCGAAACACACAGAAAACCCAAAATAGAGACTTAATTAGGACACTTGGCAAAACTCAGCAATAAGCAGGTTTATTGAAAAATAGGGAACATAAACTCAGAAAAACTAGGTACAACTCAGCAAATTTATTGACCAAAACTAAGTCTGATCAATTTTGACCAGGAGTTTTAACTCAGCTCGCCAAATCAGAGAGTGGATTCAACTCATGAGTACTTAGTAGAGTTATAAAGGATCTTGTTTCTATGCTGATCTCCCCCTTAAGTGTTGACATTCATTCCTTTCGGACCTTTTCAAATTGTTAATTTATTGCTCTAGTTTGGAACTATGACTTCTGATTTCCTAAGATTTTAAATTCTCAAAAATCCTTATTACCAATTTTCTCTTACACAGCCTTTCTTACAATCTTGGCATGCAGTTGCCAACCTGCTTGCATCATGTTAAGATAACCTCCACATGGAAACCATTTTATCAACCAATTGTGCTTAGTTCTATTTTCTGAATGGAAAGACTTCATGGCGAACCATGGCACTGCAGCCCCATGAAAGTCAGGATTGTACAAATAGACGGTATAATAGGAAGGATTTTCCTTTCTATCATTGTTTAAGTGCCACTTCTTGAGCAATCTGAAAATTTCAAATTCTGTCAGCCCAAGAACACTAATATCTGCAGTGTCTTTTATGTCCGTTGGTTTTACTTTTTAGAACAGAGGAAATAAAATAATCAGAGATTTCCCAGTGTAATATTTGTTAATTAAAATCATATCCACAACTTTATAGTGTATTAAATCCAAAGATGAAAACTGAAGAGTAAACACAGCAAGTTTGAATGGTCTCATCATTTCAAGCTTACACAATCTTCTGCTGGCAACTGAGGGTTTTGGGTTTCTATAACACAATCAACAGTTCTCTTCAATTTCAATTAGGTTTTGTTTTAGCTTCTTCGGGGTTATCACCTCCTTCATACCTCAACTCATGTATTCCCATCCAAGCTTGCATTATATACCCATCATCCATGGATTGCTGGGTTCATTATGACAGGGATCTTCGCTTATGCAGCTCTATCCATCATTAGTGATTATAATATGGAACATAATGAGGATAATATATTGGTAAAATTGTTGGAGCTTATCTCTATTACTCAGGGATTATACTCTGGAACAAAATAAGGATGATGTATTGGCAAAAATGTTAGAGCTAAAAGAAGCTACAATATGTCGATTGTCTCATGAGTCGGGCTAGTTTTAAGGTTTTCTTAGGCACCCATCAATCTCACAATTTGCACTTGTAAAAAGTGAACCTGAAACTAGATATTGTAGTTCTTGGAAAAAAACTAGATATTGTAGTAAGCCAGTGAGTTAACAAAGTCAAACTGCCGTTTCTGGCAGGCTTAGTGAAAAGTATATGAACTTTGGATGCCTACATTCTTTAATTTGATTGCATATTAACCAAGACAGATATCTGATTTAGAATCTGCCCTAGCAAGTCTATTAACAATCTGTTGGAATAAAAAACCACTGATGGGCACCTTACCAAAGACCCCACTTTGGTCTTTTGGTTTTAATTTAATAGCATAAAATTAATTAACTGAGACAGATATCTGATTTAGAGTCCCTACGCTGTAGCAAGTCCATTAACAAGCTATTGGAATGAAAAACTACTGATAGTGGGTACCTTGCCAAAGACCCTGATTTGGTCTTTTAGTTAAGGATTCATATCTATTTCTAATGGGTTTCAAGTTTCCAGTCAGATGATGCTACTTATGTGAATTGCATAAAGGAGATGCGAGGAAGGCAGGTACTTTTACCAATTTAACAAATGTTCAAGTCTCTAGGGTCTTATTGCTTTGCTTCTTCACGCACTGCTCTTACCAGGCTATATCCTCTGTAAAATTCAGCGAGTTTTCCCTTTTTAAAAAGAATGGGGTCAAGGAGTTAAAAAGAATGTGGCAATCATAGCCTTAAACTTTGCAATTGTAAATGCAAATCCACACCAAAGGGACGAGGCAGTTATGTTCTACTGAATAACCATGGGTGTCTGAAGGGAATTGAACCTTAAAATTCTTTATTTGTAAATGCAAGCCCACCTCAAAAGACCAAACCAGGGTCTTTGCCTCTGGTGAGACACTTATGTTCTATTGAATACACTTGTGTCCCCTTTGAGGAATGCGTCCCCATGGAGAAGTAAGCTTGCAAGTTGTGGACACGCCAGAGATCCTGAAGGGAATTATTACTTCAATTTTGTAGTTGCAAATGTAATTCCATTGATCATAGGAAAGGCACTTATGTTCCTCGACCAGTAAAACAAAGCACGGAGATTCTATTTGATGTAATAATTTCCTTTTTATGTATGAGCATCCGACTCTCCTTTTTGTTTGAAAAAAGGATTAACAGGAGAAATGCAGAATGGGCTCTAATTCACGCTAAAAATCTTTTGAAGACAGAAAAATGATTCAGAACTTTCGCAATGAATATCGAGGGTGACAAACATTATTGTCATTGGTCCATAACCAATCTCAAAATTGCATTAATATTCGCAATCAGATCTACAGCGACAACAATAATAATACTTGAGAATCTGTTGTACAGTTTCAGGCCTCCTGCCTGATGAGCAGAAAAGAAAAATGACCATCAATCTCAATTTGGGTGTAAACTTGATCTCCTGGTATTCAAGCCCCAGTTGGGTTCCCTATTCCTCCATTACTCATACACATGCATACACCCCAGCTATGCCCATCACTCATAACCAATATACAAACCATCACAAACTGAATCAGATACAGCAACGCTTCTTCTACCTTCTTCATAATTAGTTAATTAAAGATTCATGTGACCACAGAGTATGATCCCATTGCTAGTCACTAACATATCGTTTACTACAATATTTCTTGATTTCGTCTGCAGTTCTGCCAGGAATTCGCCCTGCAATCAAAGCCCACCTGTACAAAAACCAAAATACCACAATTAATTTTGGAACCTCAAGTTCAAAGACATTGCTCCTCTGTTATAACCATTAAACCCATAATTCTCAGGTGAACTACCTCTGGCCGAGTAGATTGTAGAGCCTGCTTATGAGATCCTCTTCATCCTCTGAGAAATCCATCTTGTAGCTCTCGTTCACATCATCTGCACCAATTTCATTTTATCACAACCATTTATAGACTTACATAAACCAGACATCAATAAACAGTAGAAATTGAATGCAAAGGGATAAAATTGTACCGTGAGAATCCACTGAAATATTGTCATCTGATGATGAACGATCCATGTCACTCATGGTACCTTGAGAATTCAAAAAATGGGGGTGGGATATGAAGAAGAAGCCACCGATTCTAGAAGGAAGTACAGTACTCCGGAGATAATAGCAGGCAGACTAAGCAGAGATGGCACTCAATGGCAAGAATGGATTGAATTCAAGGCTTTGGGGATGTGGGGTTGTGGACAGGTAAATAAATATGCATTTGGGTAAGAAGCAAGGATTCGATTGAATTTTCAGAGTCGTGGATGACTGGTAGTTGTGGTTTGAATAGCAGTTAGGTGTAGAATGTGGGAAAAGATTGATAGAAGATATTCAAAAATGGCAGCGCTGGAGGACAAAAGGTTAAATCATAGGTAGGTGCTTTTTCTACTGATTCTTCCCCGCCTCTTCCCTTTGATTCTTCCCCTCCTCTTCCCTTTGTTCCAACTACCAAGTAACACATCGACACAGTCACGTGGTTTCTCTCCTCCAATACCGAGGAATGTTCTTTTCTTCATCCTTACTCTCCCTGTATCCCTACTTTCTTCCTTGTTACTGTTGTCAGTTCCACCTCATCACAGCAATGAACTATTGTTATCATGATGTCTGCTGTCCACGTAAAAATCTCTTAAAATAATCAAAAGTTTAGCACATTGTGGACCAGTGCTGCTTCGCATGTATCTTGCTTTTAGTAGTCTGCAATCATTTGACTGAAGCTACTTGCCTCCAATCTGCATTTAAAGTTATGATCCTCTCGTCTACAACATGTGATTTGAGTTGACATTATAATGGTAAGGAAATGGATATACATGTGATTTGAGTGACATTACTATTATAATGAAATGGCTATGGAGTCAATGAGGATGTATAAAACTATTCTCAAAGTGTCTACTTCAACGATTATAGAGTAGGATTTGGATAAGCATGGTAACCTTCAATGATGGTTCAGTAAATCATTATCCAACTAATATGTCAAATAAAATGGAAAGAACTTGATTAATCCATCACAAAAGTTTTTACATTATATCAAATATCAAAATATCATTGGAAAGCAATTAGTTTTGATTTTGACTTCAAACCAGAGATTCAAAAGATAGCTAATTTAATGGTATGCTATCTTATACAACATTTAATATTTTAAGAATGAAGAAATTGATATATACCTAATAAGTAGTTGGCTTCTTCATCATTATTCAGTGAAAATCATATTATTTGAAATAACTCACTAATGATTCATAAAATGATAAACTTTCATTTTTACCAGATAAATCTGGATATTCCTACATTCAAAAAGATAAGTTCTTAGTAAATTATTCACTTTAATATTAATCCACTCACTAATATCTTATTATCAGTGCTAATTCCAACTTACCTCTAATTCCCACTATTAGTTGCCCAAAATTAAATGCATTCCAGTAAATTTTAACCCCCTTATCCTCATATGACAACTACTTATTTTGGTCTGAATAGAGGCTGACTATCATCATTATTAAGGACCAATAATTGGAATTACAGTTTTTAGGTGTCCAACCCATTAGCTAATCATAACCTATCATAACCTTAAGAGTAATGTTGATTCCTCAATACCAACATGCAACCAGTACTCTGTATTGCAGTCTTTATTGCAACAATAACTTGACTGATGCTCACCATGACTGTTAGCCCACAGTATCTGCAATTTATCGACTGCTGTATTTTGTTGGATAGAGGACAACAATATCCAAACAGTCAATTTTGACTCAAATTAGTCAGTGGGCCATTGTGTTTTAACTTTATCACATAAGACACCTATACTGATAGGTGAATGACGAACGACTGATGCATACTTATAATTGTTACAATATCGAATTTGTCTCGTTGCATATGACACTTCATCAAATTCAATCTTCTGTACTAGATTATGCTGCATATCGAGTGAGTCCAAATAAGTTGTTTTCATCCTTCTTTCGTAAAAATAGCAATCTCTGAAAATAAAGATTTAGAATCCAAATCAGAAACACTTTGACAACTACCAGTCTATGTATAAGTTAAGTCTAGTGAATAACTAGACTAGATTATTTAATATTGATATTTATAAAATTAAAAGTTCATAAAAATTCTTATTGAATTGTTGGTGAAACATAATGGATATAGATCTAGAATAAAATATGATTAGAATAAATTATTTCATATTAATATTTTTTTAATTAAAATAAATAAATACTTATTTATATATTTTTTATTTTTTTTAAATAATAAAAAATATTATTAAATTATTATAAAACATAATAGATATAGATTTAAAATAAAATATAATTAGATTAAATTATTTAATATTAATATTTATAATTATTTAGCAAAAAAATCAAAACCTCTTCAAAATTCTTCTTATTCTTATTGGATTGTTGGTGAAACATAATAGATATAGATTTGGAACTAAGCATGATCATCTTAAGAGCAAAAAAGAGTCTAGACATCACAAGTACACTTGTAGCTAAGTTAATAAAAAGAACCATAGTATTAAATATCTCAAATAGTATTTTTTTTATATAGGTTAATATATATTCTTTTATGAAATGTTTTTTTTTATGAATTATGTAAGTGTTTAATGTCGATTCATTTATTAGGATTCACTTTTTATATTTTTTTTGTTTGTTTGTTAATTTGTGCGGGACCTGTTGGCTACGCGATTAACCTGTGGTTTGAGAAACCGCGACTCAGGGGCATCTAAGCCGTCAAAATCACCCGGGGATCGCACCCGGCCTGAGCCACACCAACCCTTAACATGGTTGGATTTTTTGTCCCCGTAGGTTTCGAACCGGTGACTTTAACAACACGGAGTGGATTAACAACACACTCCGTCACCGACTGTCCTACACCTCGGGGACGGATTCACTTTTTATATTAATCATTCATTAATAATCATTTTTTCATGACTTTAAATAGTCTACTTAGCATTCATTGCATTAGGTGATGCTCACAAGGGTGACAACGTGGGATTGAAACTAGTGAAATTAATTGAATACTATATATAATCAGCTTCAAAACTTGCACTTGGTAGCTAGGCCTTCCTGGAAATGCCTTCCATTTGAGTCCAACTTTAGCTCAAGCATGCTTATAAACTCAAGCTCATGAGAAATTGGTCATTAGTGAATGATGCTCATAGGAGATGGGGCACAATGAATGAATTGAGTATTAAATACTCCACATAGTTAATCTCGACAATGATATTTCATAGCATTGGAATGTGGAAACCCCTCACATGCTTAGACATCACCTTATCATCATTGATTTTGCCATGAGTACCATGGGACCTTAGAACATTTTTTTTTATTTTTTTAGTAACAAAGAATCCATGGATGCTCATTAGACCTGAAAACTAGAGAGTGCTACAAATACATATAATGAGATTTGTAAATTGGCAAATGATCATAGTTTGAAACTACTGATCAATAAACCACTGCAACCTTAAGTTAATACTAGACCTACATAAGGAAAGTGGTTGTGAGGCTAAGAGTGATAGAAACAAAGTTACTTGAGTTACAAATTTGTAATGATTGTAAAATTCAAGACTTTTAGAAGGGGCATTGCTAGATCTATAGAGGTAGAGAGGTTTTGAAGGTCGACAAGTCTTAGAAACTATTTATGTAACTTTGATACAATCACAATGATAGATAACCCAAAGAAGCATGTGACACCCCAAGAATTGTATATATGAAAAGAAATTACATCCAACTTTTGAGGTCTAAGAGGTGCCACAAAAGGCCACAGGGGTTTCACCTTGTTGACCATTATCTTATCACGTTCATTAATAAAGGGGGTTTTAAATTTGTGAAAATTAGAGTCAATAAATTTTAGGTGTTGGAGGGGGAAAGGGAAGAGAGGGTAAG
>JZKD02S1938215.1:49726-65009 GCA_000966675.3 Picea glauca
TGTTTTGAGCCAGTCGAAAAAGGTGGGTGGCCACTGATATCCACCTGGATCACACCAAGTCATAATTAAGGATGAAGACATCCACAAGACATCTTTTAGAGAGAGATACAAACACTACGAGTTTATGGTGGTGCCAATTGGGCTTACCAATGCACCAACCACCTTCATGTGTTTGATGAATAATGTTCTTAGTAAATATTTGGATAAGTTTGTCCTTATTTTTGTTGATGATATCCTGGTATATTCTAATACCAAGGAAGAACACAAAGAACATCTTAAGTTGTTGTTATAGGTGCTGAGAGATCACCAACTATATGCCAAATATTGAAAGTGTGACTTATTCCAGAAAGAGATATGGTATTTGGGCCACACAATCTCAACAGAGGGAGTGGTAGTAGATCTCGATAAAATTAAGGAAATCATGGATCGGACAACCCCTTGGAATGTGACCGAGGTAAGATCATTTATGGGATTAGATGGGTATTACAAAAGGTTTATTAATGGACTTTCAAATATTGGTTAGCCCATTACCTCATTACAGAGAAAGGTAAAGTAGTTTGTATGGTTAACAAACTGTGAAGACAACTTTCCGCAGTTGAAGCACCTCTTGACTAATGCCCCCATTTTAAAGATTATATACCCTGAGAAGGATTTATTGGTTTGCATTGATGCTTACAAGGAAGGACTCGATGGATTTCTTATGCAAGAAGGACATGTGATTTGTTATGAATCAAGGAAGCTAAATGAGCATGAGTAGCAGTATGTCACCCATGATTTGGAACTTGTAGAAACTATGCATGCATTAAATATGTGGAAGCATTACCTTCTTAGGAGAAGATTTGTCTTTATGATAGATCATTGTGGTATGAAGTATCTATTTGATCATCCATGGTTGAACACTAAACAAACCAAAATGATGGTGCTAATTGGTGAGTTTGATTTCGAGACAAAACATATAAAAGGGAAGAAAAATTGAGTGGGAGATGCACTCAGTCAAAGTGTCCAAACAATGCACTTAGCAAAAACAAATGTAGGTGAGTATAGCATAAAGAAGAGAATCATAACTCTCTTACAAGAGGACAATTGTTTCAATTTGGCGAAAGAAGGTTTGTAGCAAGAGCTAAACATGAAAAGGTATGAGGAACACCATCTTACAACATATGACCTATTGTTGTATAATAACAAGTTGTATGTACTTGATTCAATAGATTTGAAGTACCTCATTATGGATGAGTTTCATTGGAGGCCTTATGTGGGTTATCCTAGTTATCAGAAGATGATATAAACAATGAGGAAGTTATATTACTAGCCAAGAATGAAACAATACTTTTCATAATATATTGCAAAGTGCCTGGAGTGTCAATAGGTCAAAGTTAAACATGAGCGCCCAACAAGACTATTGCAGCCATTGCAAATCCCAAAAATGGAAGTGGGAGATCATTATCCATGGCTTTCATCACTGGTTTGTGGAAGAGAGTTAAGAAAAATGATGCAATCGTAGTAGTAGTTGTAACATCCCCAGTTTTAATCCCCGTGAATTAGAATGTAATTGTATAAATGTGATTTAGTTTGGTGAGCCGATGTGTTGGGATGAAGAGCCTGTATTGGTTTAATATGGCCGAGGGACAAATGGTATATTATGTTTATTGAAATTATTAGTCAAAATAGTAATAATTGGCTACGATACAAGAAGGGTGAAGAATGATGGGGGGATATGATTACAAAAGAGAGAGGTGGGTCCAAGGGGGAATAAATCATGGGTATTAATCCAATCCACATTCCTGAATTATTATTATTGTGTAAACCTTCTATTTTTTGTTGAGTTTTCCTAAAGCCAATAATTAAACTCATGTAAGAGGGCGGGTGTGAGGAGTCACATACCATAGTTATTGGAGAGCATGGGAATGAGTAAAATCAGCTTGGGGAAGAGTGTAAATCAAGCTAAGCAAGAAAACAATGGAGGAAATTTGTATGGCCAAGGGGGAAGTCTTTTGGACAGTCACATTTTTGCAGGGAGAGACATTTTTACTTGCATATTTTGGACAACAAGAGAGGAGAGGAGTGTTGGGAAGAGAACCAACCATGTTGGGCTTGAAGGAATCCATTGTTGAATTGCGCTTTATATTGAGAAAGAGGCATGTGTGCCCATAAATCAGGTTGTAATATTGTGAAGTGTTTTAATGTTGAGAAAATGACTCAATAACCTTGTGAGGGTTGTTATGAGCAATCCTAGAGTATTTGGGAGGTTTTATGGTCAAGCAGATGCATTGGAGCCTTGGAGGGAAGTGGGAAGGATTGAGGGAATATGTAAAATGAAGGGGTATCTCATTCCTTGGGTTGTGCAAGTTGTGGGAAATGGATTGGAACCTGGGTTTTGATGATATTGTGTGTGGAGAGTGGATAGCCATAGCTTCAAATCTCCTTGTGGAATCGTAGCCTCATCTCGAGAGTGGATTGATATTGAAAGAAAATGAACAATAAGGCCTATGGATGGGAGGTTCATCCTTCGTATGCAGCCGATTTGTTATCTATTAACAAATAAATTCCCTATTTTGTTTGTTATGATATTTTGTTGTGTAAATGTTTTTATGGATGTTGTGTGTTTGATGTTTTCTTGAGAAACTGCAGTCATGTTTTAATATATGATGTTAGATTCATTTAGAACTATGGTATCAATCAAATGGTTAAATTGTGTGTGATATTGTAACACACCTAATCCATGAGTACCCTTTTTAGTGATGGGGCATCAAAATTTCTCTTTCCTTTCTCGTCTCGAATCCCTTCCCCAGGGTCTCCGTCCTCTTCTTCTCATCAAGAGTTGTCTAACATTTTCTACCCTGCTCAAATCCGAGATATGGATTGGGAGATACGCCCTTCCAAATATATTTGGGTGTTATTAGTCAAGGGCCACATGGCACCCACGTAGGTCCATCTTKTTCATACCATCCCAAGTTCCCCGAAGTCCCAGAGATTMCCCAAAGTTCTTACATGTAAGGTSGAAKTCCATTCACCATCCAACCCAATGACGAAGMTTCATCCTTGTATAATACATGATCTTAAGGTAAATTCGGTGTTCGACGCTTCGGTGTTGAATGCCCCCTTTTYATTCTATGTGCATATCCTCCAGAGTCCTGAAATATCGAACTCTCGAAGGAGCCAAAAATATTKCCAYGTGTCTCTGGCCTTCRRCCCCTTTAGATTATCTATGATACTACACCCCAAACCTTCGGAGTTCTGAAGTTCTAGATTCTTGAAGGGTCCACCCTTACACGTGGTGGCATATTAAATGTAGAGGCAAGGACATGTGGTTATTGAGTACTCCACCCACTAATAGGCCAAGCGAATATGTGCTAGGGGGGTGACACGCGGCAAGTCAGAGATAACATGTGACCCCATCAGTGGATGACACATTTCAACTTCTAATGGGCACATAGGGTTTTCGAAGAGTACGATTCAAATTGACACATGACACGTCGAATGTGGCTCCATGTCACCCTGGGTGACATTGGCATGCCACGTCACTCTGGACTAACAACCTTCCAATTCCCCTTAGATCTCATGGTCGAGATGCATCGACGTAGATCCATATATCTATGGCCTATGTTACTTCGTAACTTCGGATTTCGGGGGATCCTCTATGTAAATTCCTCTTTTATCCCAGAGTAGTCAACATTGGGCTAACCATGGTCTAGATATGATGGTCAGAAACAGTCTCGCAATGTCCTTAGATGTATGACTCTTGTCACTTCATGAGTTCGATGTTTAGGGGTTCTTCTCGCTTACCACCCCCTTTCCCCCGAAGTGGTTAACACCAGACTGACATGGGCATAGATCCAATGACCAGGGAAGATCCTGAAGCGTCCCTAGATATACGGTTCTCATTTATTTGTAGCTATGAAATTCAAGGGTTTTGGCATTGAGAACTCCTTTCTCCTAAAGTAGGACTTCATCGAAAAGTTTACGCCAATCGTTTCACTGGTTGATCGGACAGTGCTAGCGAAGGGTTCCAAGGTCATGTTCATATGGATTCTTGGACAAGCCTCGAGGCTACACGATCAACACTTAGCCGTGATTTGGTTAGGGTCGTGGACATGATCCCTCAGTCACACAGGTGAAGGCTTTGAAGGAGGTGCCCTCCTTCCACAGAGTTCTAACTTAGTGACCCGCGAAGGGTGAATTGAGAGGTCTATATGACCAAGGTGTTCCAACAAAGTCTACCCCGACTCCTATATTATGAAATAATTCCTTGGGAAGATTTCCTAAGGGTTTCTCAACAAATATAGAAATCCTAGATTTTCTCTTAAATTATTTTAAAAACCCATGTCTAATAGTTCTCCTGCTGCTAAGTAGAGATAAACATGAACTGTGTAAATACAAAAGTTTATAGAAGGATAATAAGAATTTGTAATGATTTATCAAACACTGTAAAATTTAACCATACATAGACATTAAACCATCACTTCCATTCCCGTACACAGAGTATGAAAATACTTATTAGAAACCAAAATCGTGAAGCAACTGCTTAGAGGGGTGCATGTTTCCACCCAACCATAGGCACAACCACTCCTGAACATATTTACCAATGTCCACCCCCTAGCTAGACCATGATGCTTTGAGAGAGACTGTTCTTTTTGGTTCAACAACGGTCAAGGATGAAAGTTACTCTCCTCCTCCCACAAGAACTTAGCAAACAATTTTCTTTGTATTAAGAAAGGGGGACCACAACGAGTACTTCCACAATCACTCGTCCTCTCTACAACCCCTTTTATCATCTTGGGATGAAAATGATTCCTGTAGCTTATTGCACCCAGAAAAAATTTATTTCTCAAATTTCCTTCAAATCAAAGAGCTGCAAGTGCTCTCCTCACTTTTTGGGAGATTAGTCTTTCCACTCCTCTTCTTTGCTGACCCCCTCTGCCCACAAATCCATTCCTTTCTTTCCTTCCTCAACAAGATTGCATGGGTCCAAATCCCCAACTCGTGGTTAGGTCATGAAGCTTGCAGATGGGTACTCTGCCCATCTCCTCATTAACTCTTGAGGAGGGCTTTCCAACTACCATCCTGAATGGTAATTCATTTCTGGGTTAGAGGACTATTCTGGGTCTAATTAATTAAATCCAGTAAGGTACCGGTCTGGTGGGGGTCATCTCAACCATTTATGGTTCCCCTCACCATCTATCTCATAACATGATGGTCTACCTCAGAAAATCCCCTTCAATAGTTATGAAACACTACCCATTTTTAATTAATAACATAAATACATACATTACCTTTTTATAAAAAAAAGGTTCATTAAATCCCACATTCACAGATATTCAGTCTTCCACAATCTTTTGGCAAGTTATAGTTATATTTACATGGTGGGGGAAACAGGGGTATTACAATCCCATCCCCCTTAAAGGAACATCATCCTCGATGTTCTACCTGCCGATGTGCTCTGTATGTACATAAGTAAACAAAAATGGGTATGCCTATTTCATGGCATCCTCTATTTCTCATGTAGCTTCATCTGGACCAAAGTGTCTCCACTGCACCTTGACCTATGCAATGGTTCTGTAACACTTCTATTCCTGAGTGGAATTTCCTTCATGTCTACTATGCATTGTGGTTCTGGTAGTAATTCTCCCTTTGGTTCCACCTAAATCAAAGACTAATCGATTATATGATTAGAATCATGTACATATTTCTTCAGTAATGGAACATGGAAAACATTATGTGCCTTCACTGTGGGAGGAAGTGCTAGTATATATGCTACTGGTCCCACTCTATCCAAAATTTCAAAGGGTCCATAATACCAAGGTACTAGCTTGGCACTGGCTCTTATTCTCAAGGATCTTTTCCTGGGTCTAACTCTAAGATACACATGATCCCCTACTTTGAACTCTCTAGGAGTCCTTCTTCTGTCTGCGTAGCTTTTCTGTCTATCTTGAGCTATTTTCAGATTCTATTTTATCTGAACTACTTGTTGTTCCATTTCTTTTAGCATATCTGGCCCGATTGTAATTCTATCTACTGGGTTATCCCAGCTGATTGGAACCTTGCATTGTCTACCAGATAGGGCCTCAAAAGGGCTCATCTTCAATGACTCTTGATAGCCATTGTTGTAGGAAAATTCCACCAGTGATAGGTAGTCTTCCCACTTATTGGGCCAATGCATCACATGCATCGTTAGCATGTCCTCTAATACTTGGTTTACCCTTTCTATTTGTCCATCAGTTTGAGGGTGATAGGCTATATTAAATATCAATTTAGTTTCAAAACCAACAAACAAAGATTTCCAAAAGTTTGAGGTAAATTTTGTATCTCAGTCGGATATGATTTTTTTAGGCATGCCATGCAACCTAAATATTTATTTCATGAAAATATTGGTAATATCTATTGCCTTGCAAGTTGACTTGATGGGAATGAAGTGAGCAACCTTGCTCAGTTTGTCGAAAACTACCATAATGGCGTCATTCTGTTTGGTTGATTTTGGTAACCCTGTGATGAAATCCATGGAGATGGTTTCCCATTTCCATTTTGATATTGGTAGGGGCTTCAACAACCCTGATGGATGTCGATTCTCTACCTTAACCTTCTGACATTCTAGACATTTGGCTAAGAAATCAACTATGTCCTTTTTCAGTCCAGGCCAATAGAATAGTTTCCTAGTGGCTGTGATCATTTTCTGATAACCAGGATGGCCAATATATGGTATTTTGTGTAGTTAATCCATAATGGAACTATTCAAGTTATCACAATTTGGAATATACAACCTATCTTTGTAAGTTAGTAGGCCATCCTTTAGAAATTGACAACCCTCATACTTCAACCCTGTGGGCTCTTGCTCTAAGTATTATTTCATAGTCTTGAAAAATGAATATGTTTCTTGTGCACTTTTGACTCTCTCCCTGACATCTGTTTCAAAAGTTCTTACAACTGCCAAGTGAATCACTTTCATACTTATGCTAAGGGAATCAACCACCCTATTTTCTTTTCCTTTGATATGTTTGATTTCAAAGTCAAACTCACTAAGGAGATCCATCCATCTAGCTTGTCTAGCATTGAGCTTTGGTTGATCAAACAAGTATCTCAACCCACTATGGTCTGTCATAAGAAAAAATATTCTACCTAGGAGGTAATGCCTCCACATTTTTAAAGCATGTAATATGGCAACCAATTCTATATTGTGGGTCACATAATTGATTTCATGCTCATTCAATTTTGTGGATTCGTAGAAAATTACATTTCCTTCTTGCATAAGGACTCCTCCGAGCCCTTCCTTGCAGGAATATGTACACACAAGGAAGTTCTTTTTTGGGTCTGCAATATTCAGTACATGTGCATTGGTTAGAAGGTATTTCCATTCTTGGAATCTCTCTTCACACTCTGATGTCCAATTGAATTTAACTCCCTTTTTCTGAAGGGAGGTGATTGGGAAACCAATCTTGGAAAATTCCTTTATGAACCTCCTATAGTATTCTACTAGGCCCATAAAGGATCTAATATCATATACATCCTTTGGGGTAGGCCAATCCATAATGGATTTTATCTTGTCAGGATCAACTACCACTCCTTCATAAATAACATGGCCTAAGTAATGGACTTGTTACTGGAAAAATTCACACTTACTAAAATTAACATAGCGCTGATGTTCTCTTATCACTTGAAGCACTAGCTTGAGGTTTTATTCATTCTCTTCCCCATTCTTAGAATAGATTATCATATCATCAATGAAAACCAATACAAATCTGTCTAAGAACTTACTGAGTACATTATTCATTAAGCACATAAAAGTGGTTGGTTCATTGGTAAGCCCAAATGGCACCACCACAAATTCATAGTGACCATATATTGTCCTAAAGGTTGTTTTGTTGATGTATTCATCCTTAATTAGGACTTGTTGGTATCCAAACCTCAATTCAATCTTGGAGAAAATTGTAGCACCCCTTAATTGGTAAAACAGGTCATCGATCCTTGGCAAGGGATATTTATTCTTAATGGTCATCTTATTAATTTGTTTGTAGTATATGCATGACATGAGTGTGCATCCTTATTTTTCACAAACAAGGTCGGTGCTCCTCATGGAGACACACTAGGCCAAATGTATCCTTTTTCCAACATCTCCTTTAGTTGTAGTTTGAGCTCAACTAGTTCTGGTGTACTCATTCTATAGGGTGTTCTATACACTGGCACCTCTCTTGGTGCAAGTTCTATCGAAAAGTCAATATCTCTTCTAGGAGGTAGACCTGGTACCTCTTATGGAAATACATATCGATACTCTCTTAGTATGGGATGGGCCTCTAGGCTTGGTTTATTGTTCTCAACAAAGTTCAACACTTATATTGCATACAAAGGACATACTTTTCTGTAATACTTCTTCACTTGAAGCGATGATATTTTTCTAACCGATAGATGCTTTTGAATCCCTTGTAGGGTTATCTTCCCTTCTTCATCTTCACACTCCAAATTTGTATTGTAACAATCCAAATTGGTTCTATGGGAATCCAACCAGTCCATGCCAATCAACAGGTCATAAGATCCTAAAGGAAGTATGTTTAAGGTTTCTTGGGTGGTTAATCCATTCATAATGAATTGGCATGCTGGTATGACCTCTGCTACTTTTCTTTTGGTTCCAGTGGCTAGTTGTACCAACCATGATTCAATATGTTTAACTTACTGCAATTTATAGTTATCAAAATTTTGAGGGTAACATAACTCAGATTATAACCAGGGTCAATTAAAATGGAAACTAGATGGTTGGAAGTCATACCTTCCATCTCCACCACTGAAGCTTGGTGGTCAACTTGTTTATTATCTAAGGCTGCATAAACTTGTGTCATGCTCCTAGCTACATCATAAACTGTGGTAGCTTCTTGGATATTATAGACCCTCCTATTATTATGTTTCCTATGTGGATGGTCTCTCAAAAGATATTCTTCTCCACAACCCCAACATTTCAAGGGTTCTCTCTTTGTCTTATTAGTCTTACTTGAGGCTTCTCCAAAGTGTTTATCACCACTATGAGATGGAAAATTCTGCTGCTATACACTTTTAGTAGGAAGGCTCATCTTATAACTTTTCCCATAGTTCTTAAATATTAGGGATTTGGACCCCTTATTCTTAAATCCTGAATTACTTTTCTTCTTCCAGTCCTCATGAGGTTCTGTCTTGTTCTTGAATTGATCATAGAAATAACTTTCCTTCTGGATAGTGTCTTCTAAGGTCTTTGGCTCATCAAATTCAATTGTGTCCTAGAAGGATTGAGGCATTCCACTAATAAATCATTGCATTTTTACCTTTTCATCCTTTATGTAGGGCACATACCTTATCAACTCAAGAAATTTGTTGATATATTAATCTATTATGAGTTATCCCAGCTTGAGTTCATAGAAATCCTTGGTATTCTGATCAAAGTATTTCTCTAACAGGTACTTCTTCTTGAAGTATTTCTCAAATTGTTTTCATGACAAGTCCTTCTCATGGATTCCTTTCACATTTCTAAGGTCCTCCCACCAAATGGAGACCTTTCCATTCAGGTTGGAAATGGTTGTTCGAGCCTTTAATTTCTTAGAGTAGTTATGGAATCTAAAGTAATTCTTCAAGGAAAGAAGCCAAACCTATGCTTCCTCCCCCTTCTTAATTTATCCATTAAAACTAGGTGGTTTGGATTTATTAAACTCTTCAAGGTCATGGCTCTTGAAAATTTTCATCTTCTTTCTTCTCCTCTCGGAATGTGAACTAGTTTTTCTACTAGAAGATTCTTTGGAGTTGTCAGTTTTCTCACCAAAGGATTCTTCCGATGAGTGTCTCTTGACTCCATGTTGGGCCTTCTTTGAGGTTCTCCTTCTTGTGTGGCCAATTTTAGGACCATGCTTTTGTATCTCAGGTAAACTTTGAATTTTCTTAGTATGATGTGTGTCCACATGACTGGCTGCTGGTCCATGTTGCAGTTGCCTTTATATATCTGATAAGCTTTGCAGTAGGACTGTGTTATTTTTCAGTTTGATTTTCCTTCTCTTTTATCAGCCTTTCATTGTCAACCTTACAACTCTGTAATTATTCCATGAGGCTTCTTACAGTTTCAGCCAAATATGGAGGGGTTTATACCACTCTCCTATCATCATATTATTCATCTCTATTGTGGGAGATTTCCCCCAATTCATGGTGTGTAACCATATTTTATGTTGTAGTTTTCCCATGGTCCACAAAATTCTTGAGTGTTGATAAAACATTTTCTGTTAGTTAATGATCTATTAGTTTACAAACAACACATAGTTCAGATTTTTCAAAACATATAACAACAACATAACGTTTCATTCCTCTTTTATGCAGTGGTTTAGATAAGTTTCTTATGAATGGGGTAAGATAGGGTGTTACCCCTTAAAAGATCTCTAACAATATTTTTTTTATGCGATTCGTTCATGAGCCCAAACAAGCCAAGTGTTGTTTCCTGCTCTGATACTAGTTTGTAACACACTTGACCCATAAGTACCCTTTTTAGGGATGGGGAATCAAAATTTCTCTTTCCTTTCTTGTCTCGAATCCCTTCCCCAGGGTCTCCATCCTCTTTTTCTCATCAAGAGTTGTCTAACAACTGCTACCCTTCTTAAATCTAAGCTCTAGATTGGGAGATACACCCTTCCAAATCTCTTCAAGTGTTATTAGTCTAGGACCACATGGTGCCCACGTAGGTCCATCTCATTCATACCATTCCAAGTTCCCCAAAGTCCCAGATATTCCCCATCGTTCATACATCTAAGGTGGAAGTCCATGCATTGTACAATACAACAATAAAGGTTCATCCTTGTATAATACATGAGCTTAAGGGAAATTTAGCTTTTGGTGTTGAATGCCCCCTTTTCGTTCTACGTGCATATCCTTCGGAGTCCCGAAATCATAAACTCCCAAACGAGCCTAGAATCTTTCCTACGTGGCTCTAGCCTTCGTCCCCTTTAGCTTATCTACAATACTACACCCCAAACCTTCATAGTTTTGAAGTCTCAGACTCCTGAAGGGTCCACCCTTACATGTGGTGGTGTATTAAACACGGAGTCAAGGACATGTGGGTACTGAGTACTCCACTCTCTAATAGGCCAAGAAAATATGTTTCAGGGGGGTGACACGTAGAAAGGAAAAGATGACACGTGGCCCCATCAGTGGGTGACATGTGTAACATTCTAATGGGCACATAGAGTCTACGAAGAGTACAAATCAAAGTGACACATGGTATGTCGAACATGGGTCCACGTCAACCTGGGTGACATTGGCATGCCATGTCACTTCGGACTGACAAATTTCCAACGCTCCTTAGATCTCATGGTCGAGATATGTCCACTTAGATCCATACATCTATGACATCCATTACTTTGTAACTTCGGTGTTCGGGGGATATGTCGTGTAACTTCCTCTTTCCTCCAAGAGTGGTCAGTGCCAGGCTGACCACGGTCTAGATCCGAAAGTCATGAATTGTCTCACAACATCCTCAGATATAAGACTCTTTTCACTTTATGAGTTCATCGTTCGGGGGTTCCGCTCACTTACCACCCCCTTTCTCCTAGAGTGATCAATGGCAGACTGACTTGGGTGTAGATCCAATGACCAGGGAAGATCCTGAAGCATCCCTAGATCTACGGTTCTCATTAATTCATAGCTCAGGAATTCGGGGGTTTTGGTATTATGACAACTCCATTCTTTCAAAGTAGGGCTTTGCCGAAGTGTTATATGCCAATATTTTCACTGGTTTATTAGATGGTTGGGAGGGATTCTCAATGGAATCCCCAGATCCATGTCTCACATTAATTTTCAAGTATGACATTCGGGGAATTTGGTGCTATGACACCTCTATTCTCTCGAAGTGGTCAATGTTGGATTGACCTCAACGTAGATTCAATGGTTAGAGAGGCTCCCGAATACCCTCAGGTTTACAACTCACATTACTTCATGACTGATAAGTGGGTCGGGTTTTAATGGTGGGACAAATCCCATGGTCACATTTAAAGGAACCACCAGATGTTGGTCAACCTTGTCGGTAACTACACTAGTAGGTTTCCTTCGATAGTTTTCGAAGGTGTAAAGTCACAACATCTTGGAGCTCCGAACTCCCAGAGTTCTGAAGCCATAAAATCTTAGCTCCTTTGGGGCCTAACGAAGGGTTCCAAGGTCCTGGTCATGTGGATTCTTGGAAAAGACTCGAGGCTACATGCTCAACACTTAGTCATGATTTGGTTAGAGCCGTGGACATGAGCTCTTAGTCACACAAGTGAAGGGTTTGAAGGAGGAACCCTCCTTCCACATATTTCTAACTTAGTGACCCGCAAAGGGTGAATTGAGAGGTCAATATGACCGAGGTGTTCCAGGGAATTCTTCCCCGACTCCTATATTACAAAATCATTCCTTGGGAATATTTCCTAAGGGTTTCTCAACAAATACATAAATCGTAGATTTTCTCTTAAATTATTTTTAATATCCATGCCTAATAGTTCTCCTATTGCTAAGCAGAGGTAAATAGGAACCTTGTAAATACCTAAGTCTATAGAAGGGTAATAATAATTTCTAATGGTTTATCAAACACTATAAAATTTAACCATAGACAAACATTCAACCATCACTTCCATTCAAATATGCATAGTATAAAAATACTTATTAGAAACCAGAATCATGAAGCAACTACTAAGAGGGGTGTCTGCTTCGACCCAACTGTAGGCACAACCACTCCTGAATGGATTTACCACTATCCACCCTCTATCTAGACCATGATGCTCTGAGATAGACTCTTCTTTCTATTTCAACAATACTCAGGGATGGAGGTTACTCTCCTCCTCCCACAAGAACTTAGAAACAATTTTTTTTATACCAAGCAAGGGGGCGCACAACGAGTACTTCCACCATCACTTGTCCTCTCTACAACATTGTTTATCAACTTGGAATGAAAATGCTTCCTGCAACTTCTTGCACCCATAACGAATTTATTTCTCAGTTTTCCTTCGAACCGGAGAGCTGCAAGTGGTCTCCTCTCTTTTTGGGAGATTAGTCTTTCCACTCATCTTCCTCACCAACCCCCTCTGCCCATGAATCCCTTCCTTTGTTTCCTTCCTCAGCAAGATTGTGTGGGTCTGAATCCCTAGCTCGTGGTCGGGTCAGGAAGCTTTCATATGGGTACTCTTCCCATCTCCTCATTAACTCTTGAGGAGGGATTTCCAACTACCGTCCTGACTGTTAATTCATTTCTGGGTCAGAGGACTGTTTTGGGTTTAAGTAATTAAATCAAGTAAGGTACTGGTCTGGTGGGGGTCATATCAACCATTTTTGGTTCCCCTCACCATCTCTCTCATAACATCATGGTCTACCTCGACAAACCCCTTTCAGAAGTTGTGAAACACTATCCATTTTTAATTAATAACATAAATACATACATTACCCTTTTATTAAAAAAAGGTTCATCAAATCCCACATTCACACATATTCAGTCTACCACAGTCTTTTGACAAGTTATATTTATATTTACAATATGGGGGAAATAGGGGTATTACAAATATATAGTTTATAAGATACAAGAAATTAATAAGTAGAAATATTATGTTTTAATGTGTATTCCACACGTAATGATGCTCAACTGGAGGCTGGGTATGTTACAATAATGGATAAGATGAGTAAGGAAAATCACTTAATTCCAATAAAATCTACTTTTAAATCCATATATGTTGTTGATGTTTTTATGAAAGATATTTTCAGGTTGCATGGTATGCCCAAGACTATTATCTCAAATAGAGATGCCAAATTTACATCAAATTTATGGAAATGCTTGTTTGTGGGCTTGGGAATACAATTAGCATTCAACATGGCCTACTATCCTTCAAAATACATTCAAATCAAAAGGGTGAGTAGAGTGTTGGAAGACATGTTAAGGATGCATGTCATACATCAACCCAAACAATGGGAAGAGTATCTACCCCTGGTAGAGTTTTCCTACAACAAAGATTAGCCCCTTTAAGGATTTGTATGGTAGAAAATGCAGAGTTTCAATTAGTTGGGATATTCCAGTGGATAGGATTACACTTGGACCTAACCTGCTGAGGGAAATGGAGCAAGAAATGATTAGAATAAGACAAATTTAAAAGTATCCTAGGATAGGAAGAAGAGTTGTATGAATAGAAAGATAAATCATAAGGAGTTTAAGGTGGGAGATCATGTGTATATCAAGATAAAACCCAAGAGGATCTTCCTAAGGATAAGAACTTGTGCCAAGTTAGCACCCCTCTATTGTAGACCTTTTGAAGTCCTAGAAAGAGTGGGACAATTGGAATACATACTTTCCTTATCACCTACTATTAGAGCTCACAATGTGTTCCATTTATCTTTATTAAATATAAGTATATTTATGATTATAATCATGTTATTGATTGGAATATTATGATACAGGTGGAACCAAAGAGATAAATCTAACTCGGGCCTTGTTGACAGGCAAATTTGACTTGCCATCAACTGGAAGAATAGATCCGGTCTGGGGTTGTCTAAATAACCCAAGCCGTTTGGTGTAACATATCCTGATGGGTTTAATGGCTCCGTTAGCCAACTAAGTTCCTAAAGATAACAAAATGAAAAAGAAAATATTCTAACAATAGACACAATAATTGCAAATATTTATCTAATAATGTGAATATACAAATGATTATGAACAATTTATATACAATTTACAAGGTTTGCATGAAATCTTGTGAAAATAATTATTTGATAGAGTTTCTGAATCAAATATGAACAACACTTCTTTTTGTTTTTTTAAAGATATTAAACAAATAAATACTAAATGAATATGATTGAAAGTGACACAAAAATAGTTAAAGCTAATTAATGTAATCATTGTTTCATTTATGAACAACTTAAATCAATAATACACAGAATAACATGTAGCTGATCAACGAAACTGGTATTATCTTTCTCTGTTTTATGAGCTCCTGCCTGTACTGTTGTTAAGGGAAACCTATAACAGAACAATACTAGCACTTCTAGAATACATTCAAATAAGTATTTGATATTGGAGTAAATTAATAACAATAAGAAGCCAACTAATTAAAAATCATGTGATCTTAAGATAATCAATATTTAAGAACGAAACAAAACTCAATTCTGAGTATTGATATCATCCATCATTTAACATTAGAAATAAATTCCACAATAATCAAATGATCAATTGATCACACATAAAAATGGAATAAGAAATTATGGACAACATATAACATTTAATAGTATGAAAACACCATATGATGACAAGCTAAAGCTAAAATCAACCATAATAACATTCTCA
>JZKD02S1938226.1:0-24541 GCA_000966675.3 Picea glauca
TATATATATATATATATATATATATATATATATATATATATATATATAGTGTTACAATGGAAGGTTGATTTATTTTCAATATGAATGGCACTTTGGTTGTCATTGTACAATCTATTATTCTCCTGCTTCTTTCCCAATTCTTCCATAAACCTCTCTAACCAAATCATCTCTTTACTAGCCTCTGTAGCAGTGACATATTTTGTTTCCATTGTTGAAAGTGAAACAACCTTTTTCAATTTAGAAATACAACTTATTGTTGTTCCACCTACAATAAAAACATACCCTATGGTGCTCCTTCTTCTATCTATATCACCTTCCATATTTGAATCAACATATCCCTGTAGAATAGTGTTTGAACCTCCAAAATATAATTCTTGAGTAGTAATACTTCTCAACTACTTGAGAATCCACTTTACTACCTTCCAATTCTCTTTACCTGGATTGTTAATATACCTGCTCACAACTCCCACTACATGTGAAATATCCGACCTTGTGCACACCATCACATACATCAAGTTGAAAAATTTCAATGAGTACAGAACCTTGGACATGTAGTGTATATATTCTCTTGTGTCTTGATATACATATCCTTAGTCAGTTTTAAATGGTTGTACAAAGGTGTACTAACTAGTTTTTGATCCCACATTTTAAATGTTTCCAACACCTCTATGTACTCACCTTGAGACAATGTTAATTTTCATTCTTGTCTCTTGTCATTCTCATACCAATGATTTTCTTTGCAACACCCAAATCCTTCATTTCAAATAAATTGTAAATTTTCTTTTGAGCACATTTATATCTACATGTTAGACCCCGCAACAAGAATGTCATCTACATACAATAACAAGATAATATAGATTCCATTATCTAGTCTCTTAAAATAAATACAGTGGTCATAATGACATCTACTATAAGCTTGTTATGTCATAATACTGTCAAATTTCAAATACCACTGCCTCAGAGCTTTCTTTAGGCCATATAATCTTTTCTTCAACCTGCATACTAATTTCTCCTTCCCTTTGACCTCATACCCCTGTGATTGTTGCATATAAATATTTTCCTCCAAATCCCCATGGAGAAAATTTGTCTTTACATCTAATTGTTCAAGATGAAAATATTCTACTACCACTAGAATTAAAATGTTTCTAATTGAAGTCATTTTAACAAAAGGAGAAAATATTTCATCGAATCTATACCTTTGTTCTGTGGAAACCCTTTTACAAAAAGTTTGGCCTTGTACCTCTTTTTTCCTCCATCTTCTTCCTTCAACTTGTATACCCATTTATTCTACAACGTTCTTTTACCTTTAGTAAACTGAACCAAGTTCCAAGTCTGGTTATGTACCAAGGATTCCATCTCCTCTTTCATGTTTTGATCCCACTTCTTTCTAGTTTCTATTTGCATTGCTTCTTCATATCTTTCTAGTTCACAAGAATCAATCAACAATAAATAATACAGTGAAGGAGCGTATCATTCAAGGGGTCTACTTAACCTGATATATCTTATAAAAACACTTGCATGAGTTTGAGATGCCTAGTGCTTTTGTCATTGTTGTTGAACATTTTGATTTTCTAGTACCTTTAGAATTTCATTTTCTGTGATGTCATCAAGAACTATGTATTATGTGTTTTCATTTTTCTATTTCTTTACCTACAACTGATCTTTGTACATGATATTATCATTGAATACCACATCTCTACTCCTAATGATTTTGTGATTTTCATAATCCAATTAGCGATAACAAAAAATATTATTTCCATATCCAATAAAAGTACACTTCTTGAATTTTTCATCAAGCCTTTATCTATTTTCTCTATCTATATGGACAAATGCTTCACAACCAAAAGTCTTCATAAATGAGTAGTTTAACTTATTACCTATCCATTCCTCCTCTAGAATTCCACCATCCAAGGAACTTGAAGGCCCTCTAGTTATTAAGTAAAAATTAGTATTCACAACATCTACCCAAAACTGTAAGGGAAATATTGCATATAATCTCATACTCATTGCACACTCCATGATTGTCTTGTTCATCCTTTCTGACATACCTTTTTCTTGTGGTTCTCCTGGAACCATATTCTCTCTAAAAATCATATGGTATGAACAATAAATATCAAACTCATTGTTGCAGTATTCGCCTCCATTATCTGATCTGAGACACTTCAACTTATTTATTGTTTCATTCTCAACAAAAGCTTTCCATTTCTTAAAAGTATCAAAGACATCATATTTTTTCGAATGCAATAAACCCAAGTTTTCTTAGTCACGACATTAATTAAAGTAGCATAATAATAAGAGCCACCAAAAGATGATACCTGATCCAATCCCCATATATATGTATGTACAAGCTCTAATTTTTCACTTTTCTTTTTCTTCCCAATCTGATAAATCTAACTTTCTTTCATTTTCCATAAATGCAGTGTTCACATAAATCCAAATCAAGCTAATTTAAATCTGGCTACAAATTTATTGAGTGGAGAATCTCCATACCCTTCTCATTAATGTTCCCAATTATATGATGCCACAATGTTGTATCCACTCGTGTGGAAGCTAAAGAAAGAGAAAATTCAACATTACCAGTACATAAATACAATGTACATATCTTCTCTCCTTTTTTAATTATCAATGATCCTTTAGTGACCTTCCACTATTTTTATATACTATAAAATATTCACTTCCCAACTACCATGTTGAAATTAGATTTCTTCTCAAATCAGGAACATGTTTTACCCCTTTCAACAACCATTGGTTTCCATTCTATAATTTTATCTTTATCATACCCTTTCCAAAAATTTCACATGGTTTATCATCACCCAAATAAACCTGTCCAAAATCACCTTGAACATAGTTTGAAAATATTTCCTATGGGGTGTGGCATGAAATGAAACCCTTGAGAATGCTACCCAATAATTAGTAGTATTATCTAATAAAAGGATTAAAGCATATTGCAACACATCACCAACTATATTTTCTTCTCAATTATTCTGTTGTGGTCCATCTCCTTGTTTTCCTTTCCAAGACCAAAAATCTTTCTTCAGGTGTCCTTTCTTCCCACAATTCCAACACTATAGATTCTCTTTATATTTGTATATGCCCTTCTTATACTTCCCACGATTCCTTGGGATCTTCCCTCTCTCCATTTATCTTCCCCCGTTTTCCACAATCAAAGAATTACTTGATGTCTCACTAGTGCTTTTCCATCACATTTCCTCTCTAAGGATAACACCAACAACATCATAAAACTTTAAAGTGTTTGAACTAGAGATAGAATTACTCATAGCCATGACCAAGCCATTCCACCTTTTTAGTAATGAACAAAAAATCAAAATATCCCTAACTTCATCATCAAAGTTTATTCCTATAAAACTTAACTAACTGGTGACCATGTTAAACTCATTTAAATGATCAAAAACAAACCCACCTTCTAACATCTTCATATTAAATAAACTCTTCATAAGAAATACCTTGTTGGAGGCTGAGGTTTTTTCATACAGTTTAGCCAATCCCTTCATCATATATTCCATTGTATTTTCTTTTGAAATGTTGAAATTCATCGATACTGTAAGCCATAACTGTATTGTTTCTAGTGCCTTTCTGTCAAGAACCTCCCATTATTCATCCTTCATAGTCATTCGCTTCTTTTTTATTTCTCCTATTGGTAGGAAACCATTCTTCTGATATGGATATTCCTCCATTTGCATGTTCCATAGATGGTAGTTTTGTCCATTGAATTTCTCGACCCTAAACTTTCCTCCTTCCACTATTTCTCCCACTCGAACCAAGAACCATCCTTTCCTATGATTTTATCATCCCAATAGACCTTTGGATCTAATACCAGTTGTTAGGAATATAGTTGCAGAGTAATAAAACTAAAATAAATCAAAATGAATGTAGAAATAAAACACAAAAGAACAAAATAAAAGAGATACACCATTATATGTGATTCACCTGATATGGGTTATGTCAATGGAAAAACAACCATTCCTTCCTTTATCCTATCCAAAAAAATGAACGGATATAACTTGCAAAACATTCATTGCAACCTCCTCTTCACTCTCTCACAATATCCTCTCTCAGACACAATACTCTCTCTCTCATTATTAACTTCACCATTAAAATATAATATATAGGATCCCATGGAATCCAAAACCCCTAATCCATTGACCTGGATTAGATTACAACCTTAATTCCATAACCAAAAAAAAAACAAAAACATGGGATAGAAAACCATGTGCCAAAAATGCCTAAAACTGACGCAAAAAACCACCCAAAACTCTTGTGAGGGGGATCCATCCTCGAACCTCCATATGGGGGGGTTGTCGCCCCCCCCTTGTGACCCCCCACCGCACCTGACACAACATAACACCATGTAAGGATAATCATACAAAGAATATAACACAAACCCCCATATGGGACTGGGATCCAAACATGGTTGAAACAATACCTCTAAATCAGGAAGATAATCAGGCTCCACAATCAACATATCTTTGGTCACTTTTTAGAATGGTTTACTCTTCCTTATTTTCTTGTATTGTCACATCCCTTTTAGCATCTTTTTACCTTAATACATGTAGTTTGAAAATGTTAAGTAAAAAACTTAGTCATATGGCATATGTCACAAAGTGTTTACTTTGTTCCTCATTTAGACATCATATTTTGTCCATGGAAATTCACTTCACCCTTGAATTTAGGGGAATATTTACATGATTCACCTAGGATCAACCATGTGCTAATGCCACATTTCAATGGCGATGGTAATATTGAATACTAGGATCATAGCCAAAAAACATTTCATCCCATTATACCAATAATTTATGAGGACATAGCTACAAAGATGTCTATTAGAATATTAGAGGGAGAAGTTTCCCAATGGTTTTGCACCATCCAAGCATTTTCCATAACAAGTTGAGATTCATTGGAAACACTCTTCATGAACAATATGTATATAGTAATGATGTGGTTTTCTTTCCTATCACAATTGGTGAACGTATAATTATTAGTAAGACTAAATTTAGAAAACATGGGGATTCACTTGTGTTTAATATTCTCAAGAACATGAATGAACATTTTTTTCCATAGGGGGCAACGATTACTAGGTTGGCAATAATTTTAGGCCATCTTCAAATAAACTAGGAAAGTTTTCTTCGCATGTAGGTTATTGCAATTTTTTTTAGGACAATCATGATCCAAAACTATGTCATTGCTACTAGATGCATTTATATTTGACAACCCCAAAGAATGCCTCCACTACTTATGAATTTGAATAAGAACACATAATTGATTCCTTGTCTTCAAAACTTAGTCGGTTCTCTTTCTATTATGAAATTCATAACCCCTTACATTGTAAGAAGTACATGTGACATTTAGATTTATTAATTCCTTGCAATATCCCTCCCATTTTTTGATGTAGGAGCATCAATCAAATTCAATTTTAGATGACTTCTAGAAACTCATTTCAGTTTTCCAAAGGGAGTTGGTTCCCTGGAATTATGAAGTTAGGTTTGAATTCAATAAATTATATTGACTATCAAAATATTGTGATGAAATTCAAATAACAGAAAGACAATCTCTCCTTACTTGTATTAGTTAGTTAGATAAACAAGGTAGATAGGATATCTACTATTTTTGGTTAACAGATCCTATTACTATGGATCTAGATATGATTAGAATGTCTTATAAATATGTGTGATTTTTAATGTAAGTGGGTGGTTGGAATCAAGAGAATCCTAATAAGATACAAATGATACTCTGTATGTTCAGAGAAATAAAGACATAAATTTTCCATCCAATGATGAATGCTCTGTAGCATTTATGTGTATTATAGAATCCTTTGAAACATCTCTACGGAGTTAATATATTTTAGTCTCTATATAAATTGTTAATGACAATATGGTTAAATGAGAGTGAAATTTTACTTACTGAAGTCATGCCATTGTGGTTGTACATCTGGGTGGCGATTCTTCTTGGTCGAATAGGAAACCCCAGCTATAAAGCCTTGCAAATATAAATGGGGCTAAGTTACATTACCCATATTTAAAGTTAATAGGGGTTAATCCTTTGAAAATCATTTCAAGATTCATTGGTCAACGTATAATTTCAACTGCTGGATTGAAATCATTGCTTGGAGATGGGTGATCTCTATTAATTCAAAGAGATAGCAATGATATTTGGTTTTGTCTGGAGAGTTGTTATTGTGTTCAATTAATGTTTGTAAACCTTTGAAATAGCAACTGAAACCTAACTCATAGCTCCAGATGCAACATGCATCGTTGGATTCTTCTTGATTGAGGGTTCAGATCTGTTTGAGATGGTCAAATCGTAGTCTATTAGAATCTCAAACATTGATTTGATATAATTGACAGTTGTTATTTTGTTTGGGTGACCAATTGTAAGTCATAGTAAACTCCTTTGAAACCATATGAAGTGCAGGGTCTTAAAGTGATAATTTTTTGGAAGTCAACTTTTGATAACAATGTTTAATAGTAAATGTTTATTGTTTTAAGAAGTGAGTTCTTTAATTGTAGTTTGGTCAAATGCTTGAGAGTTTATGACTTGGAGTTAGTGCTTACATGGGAACTAGTGAATGGAGTATCAACCTAATGGTACTTGTGCCAAATTTAGTGAAGATCCACATACAATTAAACAAAGATAAATCTCACACTTATATGAGAAGAAGAATTTTATTATCACCTGCACCATTAGTGGTATTAGAGCAGGAAAAACACCGAGTGTTAAGATATAGAAGTGATTACTTATGTCAATTTATGGCTCATATAATCGGGAGAGGTCGAGGTGGTTGAAGAGGAATACCAACAAAAAATGCAGCATTAGAAGAGGAAATAAGAAGATTGCAATCTAGGTTGGATGCCATTGAAACTGATAGACAAAGAAATCTTGACATTGGAGAAGTTAGTGAATCAAAGAGTAAATCTCCGGAAGAAGAGAGGGAATTTGTTTAGGAAACAACATAGATTAGGATGCTAAGATCAATGCTTGGAGATAATACAAGACCAAATCTAGACTTATCTACTTACTAGGGTAGTCTGAATGTCGAGGAGCTTATTGATTGGATCAATGACATGGAAAAATTCTTCGAATATGAAGAGATAGATGATGAGAATAAAGTAAACTTTGTTGTTACCAGATTGAAGGGGCACACAACTTTATGGTGGGATAGGGCACATGATGAAAGGAAAAGGCAAGGCAAGCAGAATATCAATAGATGTGACATAATGGTGGCTAATATTAGAGGTAAGTTTCTGCCTAAGGACTATCAAATTTCTTTATTTAGACAAATGAAAAATCTTAAGAAAAGATTAATAATTTTTAGAGAATACACAAATGAATTATGTAGGATAAACATGACAGCAGGGTATGTAGAATATACTACAGAAAGGACATCCATATATGTAAATGGTCTTATAATGGACATTCCAGATGAAATGAGAATGCTATCCCCTAAGAATGTCGATGGGGCATATCAATTTTCCTTGAAGGTAGAGGATACATTGATGAGAAAGAAGAATGGTAGAGGAAAGAATGTTGCTAGAGGGAAAGGACAACAAGATGGTAGAGGAAAGTTCACAACACAAAAAGATGGAGCTGGTAGCTCAAGTCAGCAGAGAAAACTAGAAGGTGACTCTAGAGGAAGAAGACCTTCTTCCATAGGAAGAGGTAGGGAGACTGTTTATAAATGTTACAAATGTGGAAAATTGGGTCACATGTCATTTGAATGTCTGGAGAATGAAGGTTCAATCCATATAGGTTCTCATATTTCTCAAACAGAAGAAGGGGAAGCAAATGCACCAACAATTGAAAATGTGCCTTCCATAGGAAGAGGCAGGGAGACTATTTATAAATGTTACAAATGTGGAAAATTGGGTCATAGGTCATTTGAATGTTTGGATAATGAAGGTTCAAGCCATATAGGTTATCATATTTCTCAAGCAGAAGAAGGGGAAGAAAATGCACCAACAATTGAAAACGTGCCTGAGACAGGGGAGTCCTTACTACTAAAGAAGGTGTTGCTAAAACTACTGAAGGAAATCAATGAACCAACACAAAGCAAGGCTTTGTTCCTAACTATCTGAAAAGTAAAATGTAAGTGTTGTAATGTAGTCATTGATAGTGGAAGCACTGACAATTTAGTTTCCACAGAGGTAGTGGATAAAATGGATTTGAAGAGGACCAAACATCATGTTCCATATAAGGTGTATTTGTTACAAAAAGGTCATCAACTATTAGTAAATGAGCAGTGTGAGGTAGAGATCTGAATTGGTATCTATAAAGACAAAGTTGTGAGTGATGTGATGCCTATGGATGTATGTCACATACTACTAGGAAGACCATGGAAGTTTCATAGAAATGTCATGCATGATGGGAGAAAGAACTTGTATAGGTTTGAGAAGGATGGTATAAAACATACACTTGTACCATTACAAGAAGAGGGAACATTAGAGGATAATAGTCCAAAGGCATTGTTGATGAGTGAAAAAGAATTTTTGTAGAAAATGGAGAAAGATAAGGTGATTTTTTTTGTAATTTGAAAACCTAAAGTAATTCTTACTAAAACTGTTATTTCAGATTTTCCACTAGAAATTCAATTTTTTTTGAATGAATACAATGATGTCATAGTTGATGATTTACACAATGAATTCCCACCTATGAGGAGAATAAGTCATCATATTGACTTGATCCTTGGAGAAAATATTCCAAACAAAGTTAATGACTCCACAAGAGAATTAGGAGATCATAAAGCAAGTTCATGAATTGTTGAACAAGGGACTGATTAAGGAAAGTTTGAGTCCATGTGTAGTACCCACTATATTGATTCCAAAGAAATATGGGGGATGGAGGATGTGCATGGACTCTAGAGCTATCAATAATATCACAATCAAGTATAGGTTCCCTTTACCTCGTATGGATTATTTTTTAGATTGTTTGAGTGGAGCTCAATATTTCTCCAAGATAAATCTGAAAAGTGGATACCATCGGATTAGAATTCGAGAAGGAGATGAGTGGAAGACAACTTTTAAAAATAACAAAGGATTGTATGAGTGGATAGTTATGAATTTTAGTTTGTCTAATGCACCTAACACTTTTATGAGGCTAATGAATGAGGTTTTGAAATCATTTATAGGGAAATTTGTGATTGTGTATCTAGATGACATTATGGTGTATAGTGAGTCTAGAGATGAACACTTAAGACACCTGAATTATGTCTTGAAGAAATTGCAACAAGAGAAGTTGATTATCAAATTGAAGAAGTGTTCATTAATGAAAGAAGAGCTTGTGTACCTGGGTTTTTTCATATCCAAATATGGTTTGAAGATGGATCCATAAAAGGTGAAAGAAATCACAAATTGGCCTTCTCCCAAGAATGTTTTTGAGGTAAGAAGTTTCCATGGATTGGCTAGTTTTGATAGGAAATTTATTAAAAATTTATGTGTGATAAATGAAACAACCATAGAGACTATCAAGAAGGAAACACAACCATTCTTATGGATTATGGAAGCTGAAAGATGTTTTCAGTTGTTGAAGAAAAATATCATAGAGAAGTCTGTGTTAGTGTTACCAGATTTTAGTAGGCAATACCAAGTGAAGTGTGGTGCCAACGATGTATCCATAGGAGTTGTATTCAGTCAGGAAGAGAAGCCTATTGCTTATTTTAGTGACAAATTGAATGAAGCCAAGCAAAGGTATTTGTCATATGACAAGGAGTTTTATGATGTGGATTATTTTCAAAGTTTCACTTTTGTGCTGAAACATATCAGTGAACAAGCAAATAAAATTGTTGATGCACTCAACATAATAAATTCAGTTAGGTAAAATTCAGGTCATGGGATTTGAATTTTTGAAAGACATGTGTGGAGAAGATACATATTTTAAGGAGACATATGAAGCTTGCACAAATCCAATACTTAGGGACAATGTTGGCATGTTTACAGGAAGAGTGCGTTTGTCATTGATGTCAAGAACAACAACGACGATGGCATATTGGCAGCAAGGATAACTTGTTTCAAGTTCGTAAGATCAAGAGGTTGAATGCAGAACGTGCCAGGAAGGCACCAAAAGTCTTTTGGAAAGACGCAGAAGGGCCGAGTTCCTTAGAGACTGAATAAGTTCGAGAAGCTTAGAAGAGATAGTGCAAAGAGTGCACAAGAGTTAGACTTATTCCTAGTCCCGAAGCTCATGAGGAATAATGCAGAGTTGCACACAGAGCGCAAGTGTGCACCAGGGCCGAGGTTAACCTCATTTCCAAATATCAGGAGAGATAGCATTTTCAGAAACGCAGACGAGACCCAAAGTCATCAGGACTTGCAGAAGGATCAAAGGTCGAGGCCTTTGACACTTAGAATTTATTCCAAGATCGTGAGGTAAAT
Source organism: Picea glauca (assembly GCA_000966675.3). Taxonomy (NCBI): domain Eukaryota; kingdom Viridiplantae; phylum Streptophyta; class Pinopsida; order Pinales; family Pinaceae; genus Picea; species Picea glauca. The sequence goes on from JZKD02S1938226.1 coordinate 10,383, forward strand.
TCTAACCGTCCATCAAGAGAGGACACATGGTGAGAGATCAACACCTCACTGACTCACAGATCAGTAAATCAGAGATAGGAGAAGAGAGAATTTGCGAAGTCCAAGTTCGTGATTTGATCTCAACTGTTTGCTGGAAGGAGAGATCTGGACCGTCGATCTGATGCAAGAAGAGTTCGAGGGTTCAGAGTTTGGGGAACGAAGGTAGATAATCTCTGGAGACGTGAAGCGCAAATCCCTGAAGTGCTTAGTAGTCGGGCCCAGGTCATATCCCAACATCACAGTCGAAGGGGTTTAGTGGGAGCAGCTAGCGCGTAGAGGATTCACTGATTTAGAAATAAGGAATCAGGAGTATCGGGTTGGCCCATAGCTGAATACTCAAAGTCGCGAGTCACAAATTGCCTTTTGGTCATGCCCATGGTCACAACTAGTGGTCATGTGGAGAGGAAGGGGCTTAGCCAGAAAAGATAGCACCCACTGTGAAGTTTTCTCAGAAAGGGAAAATGTGCCAAAGAGATGAGCACGTGGAGGTTCTCTCTGCAACTGCCAGAACGAACTGATTGTATCTGCCAGAGAATTCAAAGAGATTCAGGATGATCACCAGAGGAGATGAAGAATATTGAGGTAACTGCCAGTGGAATGAAGACTCATCATAGAGACAATTGACAGATGAAAAAGTGTCGAATACTGTAACTGCCAGAGAAGCCAAAGAATCTCATGATAATGGCCATTGATGATGAACAGTCTCAGGATAACGAACAATGATGAAGAACAGACTCAATATAATCACAAGAGAAGACAAATTGTAGGTAGATATGATCAACTAGAGGTCTTGGCGTGACAAAAAAAAAGGACGCAAAACAGAGAAGAGAGCGGGCACTTTCGAATGCTATTAAGGTGGGTAGAAGAAGACTGAGTGCATGATCTAAAGAAGCATCAGAAGCACAACGCATAGTATGCAGAGACAACAAAGAGAATAAAAGGAAGAAGAGAAGCTGAACATAGAGCAGTTGTGTGCAAGAGGAGAAAGAGAAGAGCATAGAAACATAACTAAGCATAGAAGCTGAAGGAGGTAGAGGAGACATGGAGCTATAATAGACCATATCAAAGACAGAGAAAGTGAGTAAGGTTTTGTAATATTCAACCAGGGTGGTAGGGCGGTGCTAGGGAGGATTACAGTCCTCTAAATTCTAGTTGGTGCTAGAAGATATTCTGGGAGTTGGTGCTTCCATCTAGTGGGTGCTAGAGAAACATGGGAGTTGGTGCTAGAGAAATTTGAGAGTTAGTGCTCTATGCAAGTTGTAGCTTGCTATCAGAGGTTGTAGCCTCATATTTGAATTGGAACTCAAAGAATGTGATGTACATGAAAGTTGGAGCTTGATTGACATCCTAAAAAGAATAGGTTTTCACCCTTTATGGGTTTCCTCATGAAAATCAGTGTCTCTGTGTATTCTGTGTGATTGATCAAATATTGCATATCTATGCATGTTAAGTTATCAACAACACATTAAATAATAATCATGAAAGAATCATAAACTAATAAGAAAAGTTTCAAGATTATATACATAACTGATTCACCCCCCCCCTCTCAGTTATATTTCCAACAATTGGTATCAGAGTCGATGCCTTTGATCAAAGGTAGATCCATAAGCTTGAACACGACTAATCATGAAGGAAGTTCAACTAATAGATCTCCTCTGTTTGATGGAACAAACTTTGCCTTCTGGAAAATAAGGATGAGAACATATTCAATGTCTTTGGGTGCTGATGTTTGGGATGTTGTTGAAAATGGATATGTGAAGCCTATAGTCTTGGCCTCAAAAGATGATAAGATGGAGTTTATCTTTAATGCAAAAGAAATGAATGCCATCCTCAGTGGACTTGCAGAAGTCGAGTTTGTCAAAATCATGCACTGTGATTCAACAAAAGTTATGTGGGACAAGCTGATAAGTAGTTTTGAAGGTAATGAAAAGGTGAAAGACGCAAAACTTCAGATTCACAGACTGAAATTTGAGCAGTTAAATATGGACCAAGATGAAACTATTAGTAAGTACTTCTTACAAATAGAAGAATTTGTCAACACTATGAAAGGTCTAGGTGAAAAGATAAATGAATCTTTTCTAGTCCAGAAAATATTAAGATCTCTTCTTGATAGATTTAACTCATAGGTCTATGCTATAGAGGAAATAGATGATCTCAAAACGTTGACACTAGATCAACTTCTTAGAACCCTAACTGCTTATGAAATGAGAATCACCAAAGGTAAATCCACTAGAAGAGAGGCATATTTTAAAGTAGAGAAAAACATAGACTTCGATATAGATGAGATTGAAACAAATTTTGTGAGAAGACTGACAAAAGGATCAAGCAAATACAAAGGTAAAATTCCCTTCAAATGTTTCAACTGTGGTAAGATAGGTCATTTTGCATCTAAGTGTCCTCACAAAAGAAAGGACCAGACATATGATGATGAAGAGAAGCAAAAACACAAGAAGGTCTATAAAGAGAATAATTTAAGAAGAAAAGCCTTTGTGTAAACAATGATGACGATCCCTCAGATGATGAAAGAAGTGACTCTTCTATTGAAGATAAAATAAATGATATCATGCTAATAGCTTGATAAGATATAAACATTGAAGATACAGGGAGTGAGTTCGCTGATTGTGAAGCAGTAGTAGTTATTGAAGGAGAACTTGGTAGTGCCATGGATGATATTGATAGACTCAGGGAAACGAAAAGAAAACAAAAAAAGTTACTACTCAGGTATGAGAAAACATGCAATGAACCATCTGAATAAATTTCTCTGTTGAAGGTTAAGTTATAAGAAGATAAGAAGATTGAAGACATCCTCAAACAACAATTGAAGGAAGTCGAAAAAAAAGGTGAAAATTTGGAAGTTGAAGTAGTGACTGTCAGAAAAGATCTAGTAAAATTTCAGGCCTTATATCATCAGAATATGACAAGTATTAAAGCCTCAGAAGGATTAGCCTCCATTCTGAATCAACAACAAAATTCAAAGTTGAAAACTGGTTTGGGTTATGAAGAGGGATAAAATAGTGGTCAACCAAGCAACAAAGAATCCATCAAGTTTTTCAAATCTACAACCATTGACAACAACAAACCTGCAGAAACAAAGGAAGAGAATCATCCGCTAAGGAGGAGTGAAAGAAAAGCTACCATAACTGAATCTGTAGAACAAATAAATAATACACTCTTTGCTCAAGGAAATCATAAGCATGGAAGAAATCGACTTGCTCAAAGAAGACAACCATTTTTCAGGTACAAAGATTTTTTCTATGGATATTGTTTTTACTACTCTAACTTTGGCCACAAAGATGTAAATTGTTCTTTAAGATTTAGACATGAGCAATCAAGACAACCAAGGAATAAATATCTGCCACAACAAAGAATGAAACAACCAAGTAACAAACAAACACAGACTGCAAATCATGTGATGGATGGGAAAAAGACACAGATTAAGCATAACAATCGTTATGATCTTTTATTTAATGAACCGGAATGTTACATTTTCCATAATTACTGACATAAAGATCTAAATTGTCGCTTAAAGAACTATATACCAGACTCAAATCACAGATCTGAAAACGTCAAGGTTTGGAAGAATAAAGAAGATAACAAGTGTGGATTAGTGTTTTCAGCTCAAAGACAAAAGAACCCCTGGTATATTGACAACGGATGCTCCAGTCATATGTCATGTGACAAAAGTAAATTCCTATCACTCAAAGAAAGTAAATCAAGAAATGTGACTTTTGGAAATGATGCTCCAAGAAAGATTAGAGGTAAAGGTCTAGTAAGCTTAAATAATGGAAGAGGCAAATCTCAAGATGTATTATTTGTTGAGGGGTTAAAGCATAATATTCTTAGTGTTAGTCAGGTGTGTGACAAAGGATGTGAAGTCACTTTTACTACCAATAATTGTAAAATAAAAACAGTGAACACAGGAGAGCTGATTGCAAAAGGGGTTAGAACTGAAAACAATGTTTATGTTCTGAAGGAAGATAAGGAGAAATGTCATTTAAGAAAATTTGATGAAGGTTGGTTATGGCACAGAAGGCTTGGACACCTGAATTTTGATCATATTGTCAAACTTAATAATGAAGGTGCTGTGAAAGATCTTCCAAGAATATCTAAGCCTCATAACTCTGTATGAAAATCCTGTCAAATGGGGAAGCTGACTTGTGCTCAATTCAAATCGAAGAGTTTCACATCTTCAAAGAAACCGCTTCAAATTGTTCATATGGATCTATGTGGACCATCGCGAAAGGAAGGATCCAGAGGAGAACGTTACTTTATGTTGGTAATTGATGAGGTTTGGAAAAACATGTATGCAAGAAAAAATGGTTGTTCTTGAAGCCCTTCCAATAATACTCGACTTCAAGCTTCCTCACGTGTTATAATGCTGCCTGCCCTCGATACATTTTTATTAGGGGCCAACCAAAAATAAAATATGACTGTTGTGTTGGTCTGTTGCATATTGATACCAAGGTGCATGCACATAAGGTTTGGTGGGACAAATTAAAGGAAAGTGCATGCAAGTTGTGTTACATGGGTTGACTTTCTGAGAGAAAAATTTGATGCATTTGATAAGTTCAAAACGTTTAAGGCGCTAGTTGAGAATTAGACAGGAAGGAAGTTAAAGGAAATTCACTCAGACAGAGGAGGAGAATTTCTATCAAGAGATTTCAAAGAATTCTGTGACAAACATAGAATTAAAAGAGAATATACTATTCCAGGTACTCCCCAACAAAATGGAGTTGTAGAACACCAAAATAGATCAGTTCAACAGATGGCAAGGGGTATGATGAGTGAAAGGGACATTTCACTAACCTTCTGGGTGGAGGCTGTTCACACGACTGTTCATATTCTGAACAAAGCGCATCTAAGGCCGAATAGTGATAAAACTCCCTATAAGCTGTGGTTCGGTCGACCTGCATCAATCAAGCACTTCAAATTATTTGGAAGTAAATGCTACATTAAAAATAATGATGATCATCTGGGAAAATTTGATGGTAGAGATTATGAAGGTATATTCTTAGGATATGCAATGAACAATAAAGGATACAGATGCTTTAACAAAATAATGCATAAATTAGTAGACTGTATTGATGTTTGAATTGATGAAGAAGCTCCTGTAAATGATCAATAGAGAACAAGCACTGAGTTAGATGAAGAAGATGATGAGAATAATGAAAATGAAGAACAACAAATCTCAGAGTCACAAGAAGATGATGAATCAGGTGGAGAACAGACACCCAGACAAGAAGAATGAAGACAACAATCAATCCTTCCTCCATAATTACTCAAAAGAATCATCCTGCAAGTCAGATAATTGGTGAGAAAGACAAAGGTGTACAAACCAGGAAAAGGATAATCAAAGACACCGAGCAATCGCATATAGCCTTCATATCCATGGTGGAACCCAATAACTTTAATGAAGTTAGTAACGATGTAAATTGGTTAAAATCAATGAATGAGGAACTTGATCAGATTGAAAAGAATGACACTTGGGAACTTGTTCCTAGGCCATAAAATAAAAATGTAATAGGATCCAAATGGGTCTACAAAAATAAGATGAATGAGCAAGGAAATATTTTAATAAATAAGGCTATATTGGTTTGCAAAGGGTATGCTCAAATAGAAGGATTGGATTTAGATGAAACATTTGTGCTCGTAGCAAGATTAGAAGCTAATAGAATGTTTCTTACCTATGCTCGTCATAAGAATTTTAAAGTCTATCAAATGGATGTCAAGTCAGCTTTTCTAAATGGAGATCTAAAAGAAGAAGTCTATATGGAACAACCAGAGGGTTTCCAACTGTTAGATAACCCTAAATTTGTGTACAAGCTGAAGAAAGCCTGATATGGGTTGAAACAAGCTCCTCGTGCCTGGTATTACAGACTAGATAAGTATCTTCAAGACCAAGGGTTCAAGAGAGGAACAATTGACTGCAATCTATATATCAAAATAGAGGATAATGATTTGTTCATTGTGTTGGTCTATGTAGATGCCATCATCTTCGGAAGTAATAATACTTCATTGGTACAATGGTTTGCTTCCGCCATGCAGTCTGAATTTGAAATGTCTATGATAGGGGAACTGTCATTTTTTCTTGGTCTGCAAATTACTTAGAGGTCAGAAGGAATATTTATTTCCCAGGAGAAATATCTAAGAGAAGTGTTAAAAAGGTTTCAAATGGAATATTCTTCACCTATGAGCACACCTATGGTCACTGGATGCAAGTTAAGCAAGGATGATGACTTACTTGATGTTGATCAGAGTTCATATAGGTATATGATAGGCAACTTGCTATACATCACAACATCTTGTCCATACATAATGCATGTTGTTGGAATGGTAGGAAGGTATCGGTATGCACCTAAACATAATCGCTTGTTAGATGTAAAAATAATTTTCATATATTTGAAAGGAACAATTAACTATGGCCTATGGTATCCTAGGAATCAGAATTTTCAATTATCAGTCTATTCAGATGCTGATTGGGCTAACTGCATGAATGAAAGGAAAATCATGAGTGGAGGTGAATTCTTCTTAGGAGATTCTCTTGTAGCATGGTTGAGCAAGAAACAAGGTTCTATTTCCTTATCGACTACAAAATCTGAATACATTGTAGCTACCACTTGATGTACCCAAGTATTGTGGATGATTCAAACACTTGCAGAGTTGGAGGTAAAGTATACTACACCGATCCTAATTCATTGTGATAATACTAGTGCCATTAGTGTCTCAAAGAATCCTGTATTTCACTCCAAGACCAAGCATATACCCATCAAGTATCACTTCTTGAGGGAACAGGTAATCAACACTGTTGTTTCTTTTCATTATATTCCATCCAAAGATCAGATTGCTAATATCTTCACTAAACTGCTTGCAAGATCTCACTTTGAGTATCTGTGCCAGAAGTTGGGCGTGACCCTGTTATCAAGCTAAATAGTCTATCTGATTAGTGGGAAAGTGCTCCTAGTATATCTGATCATGGGGAGCACATATTCACTCTCTTTTTTCTTTGAAATTGATGTCAAAGGGGGATAAAAAGGTGTGGTCTGGATGCTGCAGTTGGAGGTCTAAGAAGAATAGTGCAACATTTCTGGGTTGCCATCGATGCCAAAGGGGAATATTGTTGGCATGTTTATAGGAAGAGTGTGCTTGTCATTAATGGCAAGAACAACAATGACGATGGCATATTGGAAGCAAGGAGAACTTGTTTCAAGTTCGTAAGCTCAGGAGATCGAGCGTAGAATGTGCCAGGCGGGCACCAGAAGTCTTTTAGGAAGACGTAGAAGGGTCGAGTCCCTTAGAGACTGAACAAGTTCGAGAAGCTCAGAAGAGATAGTGAAAAGAGTGCACAAGAGTTGGACTTATTCCAAGTCCCGAAGCTCAGGAGGAATAGTACAGAGTTGCATGCAGAGAAAAAGTGTGCGCTAGGGCCGAGGTTAACCTCATTGCCAAAGCTCAAGAGAGATAGCATTTTCATGAATGTAGACGAGACCCAAAGTCATCAGGACTTGTAGAAGGATCAAAGGTCGAGGCCTTTGACACTTAGAAATTATTCCAAGACTGGGAGGTAAATTCTAACTGTCCATTGAGAGATGAAACGTGGTGAGAGATCAACACTTCACTGACTTGCAGATCAGGAAATCAGAGATAGGAGAAGTGGAGAAGTGAGAATTTGCGAAGTCCGAGTTCACGATTTGATCTCAACCATTGGATGGAAGGAGAGATCTTGACTATCGATCTGACACAAGCGAAGTTCGAGGGTTCAGAGTTTGGGAGAACATGGGTAGATAATATCTGGAGATGCGAAGCCCCAAAGCACTTAGTAGTCGGGCCCAGGTCATAGCCCAATGTCACAGTCGAAGGGGCTTAGTGGGAGGAGCTAGCGCCTAGAGGATTCGTCGATTCAAAAATCAGGAATCGAGAGTATTGGGTTGGCCCATAGCTGAATACCTGAAGTCGCGAGTCACGAAGCACCTTTTGGTCAGGCTTGTGGTCACAGCCAATGGTCATGTGGAGAAGAAGGGGCTTAGCCAAAAAAGCTAGCGCCCACTGTGAAGTTTTCTCAGAAAGGGAAAAGTCGCCAAAGGGATGAGCGCATAGAGGTTCTCTCTGCAACTGCTAGAATGAACTGATTGTATTTGCGAGAGAATTCGAAGAGATTAAGGATGATCGCTAGAGGAGCTGAAGAATCTTGAGGTAACTTCCAGTGGAATGAAGACTCATCATAGAGACAATTGATAGATGAAAAAGTGTCGAAGACTGTAATTGCTAGAGAAGCCAAATAATCTCATGATAACGACCACTGATGATGAACAATCTCAAGATAACGACCAATGATGAAGAACGAACTCAATATAATCGCAAGTGAAGACAAATTGTAGGTAGAGATGATCAACTAGAGGTCTTAGCGTGACAAAAAAAGGACGTAGAAAAGAGAAGAGAGTGGGCACTTTCAAATGCTATGAAGGTGGGTAGAAGAAGACCAAGTGCATGATTTGAATAAGCATCAGAGGCACAACACATAGTATGCATAGACAACAAAGAGAATAAAAGGAAGAAGAGAAGCTGAATAGAGAGCAATTGTGTGCAGGAGGAGAAAGAGCAGAGCATATAAACAAAACTAAGCATAGAAGCTAAAGGAGGCAGAGGAGACATGGAGCTGTAACATACCATATCAAAAATAGAGAGAGTAAGTAAAGTTTTGTAAGATTCAATCAGGTTGGTAGGGTGGTGATAGGGAGGATTACAGTCCTCTAAATTCTAGTTGGTGCTAGAAGATATTCTGGGAGTTGGTGCTTCCATCTAGTGGGTGCTAGAGAAACCCGGGAGTTGGTGCTAGAGAAATTTGAGAGTTGGTGCTCTTTGAAAGTTGTATCTTGCTACTAGAGGTTGTAGCCTCATATTTGAGTTGGAGCTCAAAGACTGTGATGTACATGAAAGTTGGAGCTTGATTGACATCCTAAAAATATGTTTTTACCCTTTATGGGTTTCCTCATGAAAATCAATGTCTCTGTGTATTCTGTGTGATTGATCAAATATTGTATATCTATGCATGTTAAGTTATCAACAACACATTAAATAATAATCATGAAAGAATCAGAAAATAATAAGAAAAGTTTAAAGCTTATATACATAACTGATTCACCCCCCCCTCTCAGTTATATTTCCAATAGACAGAAGTAAGTGGACAAAATTCATGTTACAGGAAGGATTGATGTTAAAAAACAATCAACTATGTATTCCCAATTGTTCTATGAGGTAAAATATTATTGAAGAAAATCATAGTGGAGGATTAATTGTTCATTTTGGGCATGATAAGACTTATGAATAACTGAATCATTTTTACTTTTGGCCAAAGATGAGGACTGAGGTTCATAAATTTGTGAGCATGTGTAGAAGTTTTCAGTATGCAAAAGGAAAGAGTCAAAATCCAGGGTTGTATACACTCTTGCCAATCCCAAACAGACCTTGGGATTCAGTGAGCATGAAATTTGTATTGGGTTTGCCAAAGACACAAAAAGGTAATGAATCTATCTTTGTAGTGGTTGATAGGTTTTCAAAGATGGTTCATTTTGTTCCCTATTTTAAAACTAGCGATGCTACAAATATTGCTAATTTGTTTTTCAAAGAGGTGGTAAGACTACATGGGCTACCCAAGAGTATCATCTCAGATAAAGATACCAGATTCTTGGGAAATTTTTGGAGGACCCTATGGAAGAAGTTGGACATAAAATTGAGCTATAGTTCAACTTACCATCCACAGACTGAAGTAGTCAACATACACTTGGGGAATATTTTGAGAAGTTTGGTTGGAGAACATCCAAAACAATGGGACCATGTACTTGATCAGGCGTATTTTTCCTACAATGACTCTCCAAATAGAAGTATATGGATGAGCCCTTTTCAAATTATGTATGGTATGCATCCGAGAGGAATGCATAAACTTAGAGATTTGGGGAAAGTTGAAAAGAGGAGTGCAGATGGTGAATATTTTGTTGCAGCCATGCATGAGTTGCATGAACAAGTGAAGCAAAATTTATATGAGAGAAGTCCCAAGTATAAAGGAAGAGATGATTTGAAGCTAAGTGAGATGAACTTTGAAGTAGGATATCTGGTGTTAGCTCATATGAGAAAGGAAAAATTTCCAAAAGGGGAATACAATAAGCTAAAGTTGAAAAACATTGGCCCAAGCAAGATTCTGAGAAAGTTTTCAGCAAATGCATATGAATTAGAGTTACCAAAAGATGAAGGAATATCTCCTATCTTCAATGTTGTAGAATCATATCATTATCATGTAGGTGAAGCAAGTCAAACAACAAAAAACACTGAATAAGAGCAACATATTCAATGGAAGAAACAATTGCCAGTAGCAGAGTCTTTAGCACCTGAGAAGATTTTGGACAAAAGGTTGAGCAAGAAGACAAGGGGAAATGAGTAATTTGAGTACCTGGTCAAATGGAGAGACCATCCAGTTGAAGATGCAACTTGGATGACTGCTACAATGTTACATAAAAGTGGTGGTATTATTTAAGACCTCATGGACAAGATCCCATGATTAATTTGAACCATGGGAGTATGATGCAACATCAATCAAATTCAATTTTAGATGACTTCTAGAAAGTCATTTCATTTTTCCAAAGGGATTTGGTTCCCTGAAATTAGGAAGTTAGGTTTGAATTCAATAAATTATATTGACTATAAAAATATTGTTACGACATTCGAATAACATAAAGACAACATCTCCTTACTTGTATTAGTCAAATAGATAAATAAGGTAGATAGGATATCTAATATTTTTGGTTAACGGATCCTATTCCTATGGATCTAGATACGATTAGAATGTCTTATAAATCTGTGTGATTTCGAATGTAAGGGGGTGGTTGGAATCAGGAGAATCCCGAGAAGATACAAATGATACTCTGTATGTTTAGAGAAATAAATACATAAATTCTCTAATCCAACGGTGAATGCTATGTAGTATTTCTGTGTATTATAGAATCCTCTGAAAGATCTCTGTGGAGTTAAGCTATTTTAGTCTTTGTATAAATCGTTAAAGGCAAGATGGTTAGATGATAGTGACATTTTACTTACTGAAGTCATGTTATTGTGGTTGTACATTTGGGTGGTTATTCTTCTTGGTTGAATAGGAAACCTCGACTATAAATCCTTGCAACTATAAGTGGGGCTAAGTTTCATTTCCCATATTTGAAGTTAACATGGGTTACTCCTTTGAAAATCATTTCAAGATTCATTGGTCAACGTATAATTTCAACTACTGGACTAAAATTGTTGCTTGGAGAAGGGTGATCTCTATTGATTCAAAGAGATAGTACCGATCTCTGGGTTTGTTTGGTGAGTTGTTATTTGTTCAATTCCTATTTGTAAACCCCTGAAATAGAAATTGAAACCTAACTCATAGCTCCAGATGCAACGTGCATCATTTCATTCTTCTTGATTGAGGGTTCATACCTGTTTGAGTTGGTCAAATCGTAGTCTATTAGAATCTCAGGCATTAATTTGATATAATCCACAGTTGCTATTTTTTTTGGGTGACCAATTGTAAGTCATAATGAACGCCTTTGAAACCATATGAAGTGCAAGGTCTTGAAGTGATGGTTTTATGGAAGTCAACTTTTGATAACAACACTTAATAGTAAATGTTTAGTATTTTAAGAAGTGAGTGCTTTGGTTGTAGTTTGGTCAAATGCTTGAGAGTTTATGACTTGGAGTTAGTGCTTACATGAGCACTAGTGAATGGAGTACCAACCTAATGGTACTTATGTCAAATTTAGTGAAGATCCACATATAGTTAAACAAAGATAACTCTCACACTTATATGAGAAGAAGATTTTTCTTATCACATGCACCATTTGTGAAGATGAAATCTAGGGTGTTTCTTTATTATATGTAGAAAGACATACTTCGGGGAGTTGAAAATGAGCATAGATCTAGAGGTTCCCGAATAGGTTAACCTTTTTATCTGCTGCTGAATCCATGGGCATGCAAGAGACAACCTGGCGAACTGAAACATCTTAGTAGCTAGAGGAATAGAAAGCAAAAGCGATTCCCGTAGTAGCGGCGAGCGAAATGGAAGCAGCCTAAACCGTGAAAACGGGGTTGTGGGAGAGCACAATATAAGCTCTATGCTACTACCCAACCTATCCTAAAACAATTCTCATTTATGTAGAGGAACTTATTTATATACTAGTTGCAGGAAACATGAATGCCACTCTTTTGGATGATTTTTCTTATGATTGCATACCCTTCCCTCGATATTTCAATTGGGGTGAAAGGTCATCTTATTGTTCAATTAGTAGCAAATCTAATCATCAGATCACAAAGTTTTATTATCTAAGAATTCCTACCCAAATTTACTATGATCAATCTCATATCCCTCAATAATTTAACATAGGGAGGAGATCACAAATGATATTCTTGATGGAATTTTTAGCCTCAATATTTATTTTATCAACAAAACTTTTAATAATATCAAAGACATTGATCTCTCCTACAAGGAAAATTGATTACATGACAAACATTCTAGACTTCAAACATTATTTATGACACATTAGATGTTAAAGTCCAAGAGAAGGACCATCTGTTTTTAGATAGTGATATTGTTTATGACAATTATATCATTAACATCACTGATGTAAGTAGAGTTTGGATTCCCTTTTATTTTCTATCTTGAATTTTTGATGAAGTACCTCGAGAAATTAGATTAATCATCTTTTGATTACTTAAACAAAGATAAATTAAAACTTTTGAAACTTATTTTAAAAAATAAATAATAAAATTTGTACCCAGAATTAAAACCAAAAAACATAATTTTACAAACAAAAATGTATACTTAAGAAGATTTCTATGTAAACCTTGGATGATTCTTACAAAACAATATGGGACAAATCCTCAATGATAAATGTCACTTTTCATTACCTTTCCATTAAACTAGATGACATTTTATTTCATATATATTTGACATGCTTCTTTATACTTTTTAAGTTTGTAGCCTCCCCATTGCAATCTTTACATGCCTTCATTTATCAATATGTCACAAGTCCTAAATGATAGATACCACTTTTCATGATCTTTCATTAAACTAGATGGCATTTTATTTCATATATTTTTGACATACTACTTTATACTTTTTAAGTTTCTAGCCTCCCAATTGCAATCCTTCAATGCCTTCAATCGCAATCCTTACATGCCTTCACATATTACATACCTTCACATATTAATATGGGACATTCAATGCCTTCAATTGCAATCCTTACATGCCTTCACATATTAATATGCGACAAGTCCTAAATGATAGATGCCACTTTTCATGATCTTTCCATTAAACTAGATGACATTTTATTTCATATATTTTTGACATATTACTTTATATGTTTTAAGTTTCTAGCCTCCCAATTGCAATCCTTCAATGCCTTCACGATCATTATATCGATAAGTGGTTTGAGTTTTCAACCTTTAAAGTTACTATAGAACTTTCAAGAAGAACGTTTGTTCTACCTTTATGGCATAAATTGCTCTATTGTTACAATTATGAATCCGGGCCAATTTTGAGGAAAATAAATTGCAGTCAAATTATTGTCCAAATTTGGTAACTTGGCAAAATGATACATCCAATTTATTTATTTATTTTTTATTTTTTTATCCAGGTGGAATGTGCATTCTTTTTTTTAAAATTTTTTTCGAGGTATTTTCTTTACCATGTTAGAATGCTTCCTTGATTTTGGTCCTTTTTGAGTTTCATGGTTTGTTTGACTTTAGTGTTGGGTGTAGATTTTTTTTTTTTTATAAATCCCCCTTGCTCTTTTCAATTTTAGTGGTTTCTTGTAAGTTTCTTTTTCAATTTTAGTGGTTTTTTTAAGTTTATTTTTACTTGCTTGATAATTTGGTTTGTTTTAATTTAGTACCAAAGGATATTGTTCATATGATTATTAAAGATAGATGTCCTAAGAACTTTTTAATCATTTTCCATTTTCTTTTTCAAAGTAAAATTATGATTTATAACATCATAAATACACTAAGTTTGATGATCAAGTGGTCAAACTTTATGTGTTAAAGTCTCTAAAATTAACATAAATGTTACCTAGTAAAACTAATCTTAATGGGAGGAT
>JZKD02S1938226.1:24551-39692 GCA_000966675.3 Picea glauca
AGATCATTGGGTCTCATGGAATGGATGAAAATAGTAACCATATTGATTTATTTTCTTTAGTTTATGAAATAATATTATTTTGATTTTGATAATTCAAAGGAGTAACATATGTTTGACACACTTTCTTGATGTTATAAAAAAATATTACTTTCATCAATTCAAGGCTTATGAACATGTTGTGGGGAGGATAGGGAGGGTGTGCATCTACTCATTGTTGACATTTTGACTCTGAGTGTTTGTCTACCACGTGCATTCAATTTTAACAGCCTGAACAATGTCAATGCTAAGTTGGGAACCAAGAATTACTTCAAGTTTCTTACATTGAGTTAATGTTATGGCTTGTTGTTTTGGTGAATAGAATCAAGTTGTAAATTGTGATAATTTTAGAGATATTAACCTTGAATGCATGTTTTGCATTTTGCAACTTAAATATTACCATAATGTTGTTGGGGAACAAGAATCTAGAAACTATATAAAATTGTTTATATATCATTAATACTTTATTCATATTCAACTTTTTATCATTAACGGTGTAAAGAATTATCAACTTATAGTTATTGATAACATTATTTAATTTTTAATTTTTTAATTTTTAACTGAATTATTTATTTGATTGAAAATCGTTTTATACAAAGAATGTTATGTTAAAGATAGATACATATTTAATTGAGGACATATTATAAATTGAACTTGAATATATGCCCTTGGATTCTATAACAATGATTATTATGATTTAACATTCATTTAAAGTTTTACATAAAAAAATTAATTAGTTCATCTCTTTTTACGGTTTTCAAATGAGATTGACATGTTCTTGCTAATATTCTAGACTTAAACTTTGTCTTTTAAAGTGTCACTTCTGTGGATTGGGTGGTGCATGTATGTGACTTTTAGTCGTATTATAATTGATGTAAGATATTCGTTGGATTATGGTTTAGTGATAGTTGGTTTCATTTATTGAGCTTTCTAAAAATTATATAAAAGTAACTTTTCTATTAAGTAGGTTTTATTTATAGACTTTATTTATTGTGCTTTTATTACTTCGACATTGTCATTTGCCCATTTAGGGGGTATGCTAGTATATTCAATAAACTATAAATATAAAAATGGAAATAATGACGACGTTTTGGTGAGAAATTTGTTGAACTATAAACTATTTATGTGTTGGTGAGATTTGATATTAAATTGAAACTTATAATTATGAATGGGCGGGAATTTTGATATTAAATTTAATAAATATAGTTTATTTTCCAATTGCTTGACTTTGCATTCTTTATGGCTTGTGGTATTTGATATTAAATTGGAATTAATAATTATGATTTGGTAAGAATTTGGTATTAAATTCAATAAATATAAATATAAATATAGTTTGTTTACCAATTGCTTGACTTTGCCATTTTTTAAACGAGCGATCAATTGTCCTCTTATTGTTTGGGAAAGTGTTTTTAGGTAAAAATAAATTATGGAATTTGCATTTTGAAATTCTTTATGGTAAACTAGCGATCAATGTTTGGGAAAGTATTTTTAGGTAAAAATAAATTATGGAATTTGCATTTTGAAATTCTTTGTGATAAACAAGCGATCAATTGTCCTTTTATTGTTTGGGAAATTGTTTTTAGATAATAATAAATTATGGAATTTACATTTTGGGAAAATGTTTTAACATAAAAAAAAAAATGGAATGAGTAAGTGGACCAACTAAAGGAAGAAGATTTTAGATATTTATTGGACAAACTAAAGGATGACGATAAGTATGAAAAATGCTCAAGAATAAAGATGAGATTTATACCAATCTTGTCAATCTTGTCAAGGGGATTGTGTCCACAGAGAGGTGCTTAAAGTTTGGGTGAACAATAATAAATAAAACTCAAGATCCTTGAGGATGGGGTTTGTGTCCATAGGGAGGTGCTTAAAGTTTGGGTGAAAAATAATAAACATAACACAACGACTCAAGAATCTTGAGGATGGCTTTGGGATTTTTTAAATTATAGGTTGTTTATTGTTTTTAAGATAAGGTTTTGTTTAAAAACAAATTGTTTTTTTTCAACTTTATGTTTTAAGTAATATTTGGTTAAATTTTAATAACTTTTTTTTATATATATTGTGTGTGAAAGAGTAAAGAGTGGGGAGTTTTTCACCTGTAAATAAAGTTTAATTTTTGTGAGGGGTTTCCCTAAAATCATAGGTTACCTTGAGATAGTGGTGGAATGTGTTGTTACACCTAGAGAGATTATATTAAATTCATGACTGTGGATCAACGCCTATCCCATATCCTTCAAATTTAAAAAATAAGCCTAGTGAGTTAGCTTAATAGGTTTGAATATACTGGAGTTCATAGTGAGGTCTCCAGTTATGTTTTGGTTGAGGTTCGAGTTGACTAAGTTTTTTTGGGTTACCAACTGTTATTGTGGATGGTGGTTAAACCACCCTCCATCCATATATTCTAGGGAAGTGAGGGTATCCTACGAGGTTTCCTTAAAAAAAAAATGAGCAAACTCAACTTTACAGGGGAGTCCATTTTGTTTAGGTGAAACAAAGTTCCTATTTGAGTTGTTCATTTTTTTCAAATTTTGATGATTCGGATAATCTTAATATGTACTAAAAAAATCCAAATGCAAAGTTCCATGGTTAAAATTCTTATCAATTAGATTGAACTATGAATTTCAATAAACTTCTTATTAAATTTGGGGTAGAATTTCTAAAAAAAATTGTCACTCTAAAATAAATTGTGAAAGAATTTACAAGTGGATAATAGCTAAAAAAAATTGTTACTCTAAAATAAATTGTGAAAGAATTTACAAGTGGATAATAGTTTTTTGTTTCTCATTCTTCATTCTAGTTGTGTCTAGTAGAGATTGTGTTTTAACTTTTTTAATTAGTTTACTATTATGAATAACAAAATTATAATGTTTTTAAAGTTAAAATTAAAAAAATACTTTTTCCATTTATTTTAATTTTTTTAATTTTTATTAATTAAAAATATTGATTTGAAAAAGTAATTAAAAAAAATATAATTAAAAAAAATAAAAACTACTTTTTTTAATTTTTATTGATTAAAAATGTTGGTTTGACAATCAAACCATAAGAAAAAATAAAATTTAAAAAACAAAGCATTTTTCTGATTAGATAGAAAAATTATATATTTTTTAAAGTTAAAATATAAATACTTTATATTTAATATGTTTTTCAATTTTTATTGGTTTAAAATGATAATTTGACCTTTATTATTTGAAAATGATAAAAATGACATACTACAATGGAATTTCTAAGTTGTTTGAATGGAGAATTAAGTTGTATGGTATGCTCCGAACACTCGTAAGGATTTCATGGATTTGAGACATGACATGAATTACACTTTGAATGAATCTAGAGATGTGTTCTATAAAAGGTGAAGTCTAAATCAAACCATAATTTAATGTGAGGCATAGGATTATATGGAAAAAATAGAACGTTAAGATCATTTTATGTTGGGGTCTTCAAAGGACAAGAGGGTTTTATATGATAGATAATAATGTAAATAGTTCGTCTTGTAATTGAAGGGATTAATCCATGTTCACTATCCTTTTGCACTAGACTTTATTTTTGTGACGGATTTTAATTTTTTTTCAACATACTCACCGTTATGGTATTCTATGGGTTTTATGTCATTCAGATGAAGTTTTGTTTTTTTATTTTATTTTTTATTTGATATTTATTTTAGTTTATAATTTTAACTCTGGGCTACCGTTACCATGGTTGTTTATTTGAATTTTTATCAATATCATGTAGTAAACTATAGTTGTTACTTCCATAACAATTCTCAATTTACTTTTTTATGGCTATCTTCTATTACTTATTTTTAATTTTTAATTTTATTAACAACTTATAGTGGTTACATTGATTTTGATAATGCACAAGTCTTGATTAATGCTTGCTAATGCCTTATTTCACAGGTTCATTAGGTGGTGTTCTTTGAGTGTCCTATTGTATAAGGTTAGTAGGTGGTCGTTTTTTATTAAGTAAGTTTTCCATTTTTATTAAATTTTTTTGTTGATGTTTTTTCAAGGAGTTATTGTCCTTCTAGTTATGAACATAAAGTGTGTGTTTATTAGACTAAGTTACGAAGTGTTTGTTATGTTAAATTATTTCTCATTTTTTAATATTACACTACAAGTGTGCACTATTGGCATAACTAATTGACCTTTCTAGATGGTGTTGTACCAAAAATGGCAGTTGCATGGATAGGGTTGATCCATAGGGAAGTAGTTTCCCAACAAATCTCTGGGAACTAGGTAAGGTTGTAGGTGGAAGTACAAATAAGGATTGAAACCAAATTTACCTATACTAGAGTATAAAGTAAAAGTACTGCTGGTTGGTTAACTACAAGTATCAACTGACTATTAGGTACGAGTGACCAAGATACTTTGATAGGAACTACAATGTATCCAAGTATGTCTCATTGCAAAGCAAGCATTTTCATTGAGAAGTTTTTGTAGGATTTTCTAGTGATTCTTTATGGTGCCCTTGCAAGTAGATCGAGGAGACTTAAAAAAATCTAACCTCTTTACTAAAAAAATAAAAAAATCTAATTGATGCTTCTATTATCCATCAACATAACTTCATAACTACATTGCAAGCAATACTTACTAATCCTTGCCTTTCAGGTTGTTGGGCCTATAGTAATCGGCTTGCAATTTTTTCTATTAACTTACATGTAATCATTTACATAAAGTTTTCCAATTTTTTTTACCTTAAGGGATATATCAAAACTTGATCTCCACCAATGGAATATTTTTTAGTCTTATTTGGCCTCATCCCTAGGAAAGACTTAATTTAACATGGTATTTCCTATGTTTGAAGTTAAAAAAAAAGAAATATTTAATGTTATGGACATGGGGTCAAGTAATGTTACAAATTGGTATAACATTATCTAGATATCATATAATATTAGGTCCCACATATAACATTATCCATGGTCCTTGGTCCATTTCCTTAATTGGCATGTAATCATTGCATGGGGGCCTTAATTGACAAGTAATCATTGCATTATCTTTACTTCATGCATGATATTTCTTAGAGTTGTCAGGTTCATAATGCTCATTGAGTACAATGGGAGTACTAGATGTATTGTTACTATCTCTCAATCTACTAATGTAGCATATGCCTTAGCCTCTACTTATATTGCTAATGATGGTGTTGGATAAACCAGTGAGATTGTTATTGCATTTGTTAAACCCACTTATGCTACTATTTTTGGAACTAGAACAATGACTTGGCTTTGGGAGTGCAACTGGGGTATACTACGCAATTGTATCTACACCCAATAAGGGTAGTTTTGGATTTGGAAATAATGATAGATAACACTATTTATTAATTTCCATACTTATGCCAAATTTTTTTACTCAAATATTATTTTCTATTTAGAGTAGAAGTATAGAAAAAAATACCCTTTAGGTTTGGCATCTAAGCCAAAGAACTTCTATTTTTGTAGTATAGTACTACAAAGCATGATTTTTGAAGCATGTCTCAATAAAAGGAAAAATATTTAGGGTTCAACAATGAAGTATGCAAAAATTCAGCTAACCGTAACCCCAATCAATCCACTGTGAATTACCCTAAAGCACTTGGGCATCCTTAAACCCTAAGAAACTTCTATGGAAACGTTTATATTTCCCTGACCATATAAAATCTTCTTTTAATTTCTACTCTCAATTTTGTTAAATAAAATGGGACAAGGCATGAATGATCAAACTCATATTGATGTAATTAGATGCCTTCTTGAGTTCAATTTCGATTTCCATTATGGTATTGGCTTGGTTTCCCTTGATGACAATCATTAGAGTTTTGATGGTCACCATGGATTTGACTAGTCTGAGCCTACTATGCCACTTGTTGAAATTGGCAATCATCGGTGAAGGACAAAGCATCAACAATGGGTACATGATAGTTTGAAGGCACATCATCAAGATTTCCATTGGGAACAATTTCCTTGGCCTATGCAAGCTAGACGGGCATCACATAATCTAGATGGTAATGAAATACATCAAAGGACGAAAGCATCCCCTTTATCACAACACAACCCTTTGAAAAATATTTACAACAACTCTTCACAAACACTAACACTTACATCCTAATTATCCCTATACAACATACCCATCTAACACATAGCTACTATCCATGCTAACTCACATATCGATCTCTAGAGCTAAAGAGGGGACTTTCACAAAATCATCTTCATAAACCAACTTCCTCGTAGTGGAGTTTCACACACGATGGATGGTGAGATGAATCAAACTACCCTAGTTGAAAGGGGATAAATGATTCCTATTGGCTAGCCCCTTTCTTTCCATATGTGGTGCTACTAGGATGGATTGAAGCTATTAGCATGCATAAATAGATAAATACTTAGATTCTTTAGTGAACAAGTACTTAGTTATGTTTGAGGAAGCTAATCAACATTTTCCACTACGATCAACACTCAAGGTGTTAATATGAGGCACACTGCATAAACCTTGTAAAAAAATTCCTACAATGACTTCATGGGTTTCATGGGGATATTGAGACAACCGTAAATCTAAGTTAGCATTCTTCATGTATTAGAAACTACTCATCTTGCATCATCTTCCATAAGTTATTGGGATATATGCATTTTTTCATTGATACTTGATGCCATTTTCCAACAAAGGTGAATAGCCTCAAGTTGTTGACAAATGATGAATGATTTCAAAAGTCATGGAACAAGGTTGATATGAGACTATTTAAAATGTGAATGTTAGTGCACTATGTTGGCGTGCACGCTGGTAGGTTCAAGACCTTGGGTTCAAGTTACTTAGTCCAACAAAACCCTATAGACACCGACCCTTTTAGCATCACCTGCAAGTAAGAGAAGTCTCACCCGAGGTATCTTTATGGGAACTGCAGGAACCAAGATTATGCAATGGTTAGGGAAAGATTGGAAATCCACTATGTCATATCTACATGATCCTCTCGCGCACTAAACCCTTGCTACCCTGAACTCGTTACTTAGTTATATATGCACATATATCCATAGTTATTATATTTATTGGTTAAACATACATTCATGGTTACTGCACGCTATTATATCAACATCAATATTCAAGATAAACATACAAACAACTTTAAATATAAACATACCTTCACATTACATACATGAATTAACATCCAAAAACACAGTTCTACACAGGGTTACCATGGTTCACCCCACTAGGACCTACATCCACAAAAGGTTGGCTTCTTTATTATATTTGAGTATCTTCATTGCGCTTTGCGCTACAATGGATGCTCATCATACAATAGTCTTCACATATGTAGTTTCTTTACAATGTTTTCCTCTCTGAAACTCTCTTGCTCTCTCGACCTCGCCCATCTCTAAACTCACAACACCCTTTACATATTTTTCTATTATGATAAGGGTCTATCGCCAAATCATAATGAGTTGGATACAACTCATGCTCAGATGGTGAAAACTCATTACGAGATGGATACAAATCATGCTCGGTTGCTTTTATCGAATTTTGCACTAGCTATTCTTTCCTGTCCCCCATCTTCTCCTCTTTCCTCTCTCTTCTTTCTTGATCTGCTTGATCTTCTTGATCCTGCGCCTTTTTCCTATACCTTGGATCTTCTCATTGTTCCCTTCCAAAAATTTCTTGCCCAATAGGCTCCCAACACTCACCCGTGGATCATCCCGAGCCACTTAGGCTTGTTGTGTTACGCTCCCCCATGCCTCAATAAATTTCTAGAGCGTGTCCTTCACTGTCTATACTTCTTTTGTTAGATCTGTTTCCTTGTTCAATATTTCCTCCATCGCCTTCATTGTCAAACTATTAATTTTGGCATCGTTGTCTTGTGCTGCTAGTGTCATAGTGCTTTGCGCAACAACTAGTCCTTCTAGTACTCCGAGGGCCTCGACCTATAGTGGTTGTAATTTCTATGTGACCTTCCTATGTTCTTCCTTCATTCGTTCCACTGCACTGTACACTTTCCTGTTAGTCAGGATTTTTGTCATTCTTTCTGCTGGTGGTAGAGTATTTATGTGCTCATTGGACTGATGCACTTGTTCCCACATAGTCCTTATTTTCTCTTCCAATGCTTGTAGCTCTGGGTTTTTCGTAATCTCTGTCCAAATGCATGTACCTTCTTCACACATCTTTATGCATTATTCTTGTTCCAAGATTTTGATCTTTGCCACCGATGTCTGAGACATCCTTTTCCTTTGTTCCCTTTCTTTTGGTGGTGTCTTTGGAATTGCATGCAGTTCTAGCTCTGTGATCTTGTGCCAGAGTCCCTTGATGGTTGCACTTATCTTAGATAATTTCTCTTCTACTATGGCCTCCACTACCAGTGGTACTTTTGGGACTTCTTTGTATAGGTTATGGGCTGTCGCTTGGATTTTCTCTGCCAATCATTTTACTTCGTCCTTTTCCTTCAAATCTCTGTTGTCCTTTGCTTCCACCTCGCCTTTCTATTTTAAGGATTTCTTGGCCTTGAATTATTCCTCACTCTTCTCTTTCAAGGATTTCTCTTCCTTTCCTCCAACCTCACTCTTATCTTTTATTGCACATTCTACTTGTTTTTCCACTGCACACTTTTCCTATACTGCAACGACACATTGCTTCTGTAGTTCTATCTTCTCGACTTCCGCTTTATCTAATTCACTGGACGCAATGTTTAATCGAAGACTTAGTTCCTACATTATCCCTATGTGAAAACCATATAATAATTCCATCGACATCTGTGACACAACTAGGTACATGTGACTTAGTCCTTGTAGCTTCTCTTTTACTTTGGGGTTGGGTAACCAGATTGTCTCTACTGGGATCTTGATCACTCTGCACTCTGCTGTCAGTTGTGCTTCTACCAGAGTCTGTGCTTCCTTTGTTACACCTTCTTGGCCTATTCTATATCCTTGCATAGGTGCCAATTAGACTGTTTCCAATAGTTGTTGTAACCTCAAACATTGATCATGCACATTTATTTGTAGTTCTTCGAGGACTTCCTCTGCAACATCCCTTAGTCGGTATCCAATTCTTTCCATGTCATCATTTTTTAGTGTGTAGACTGCTAGTGTCTTTTGGTCCTTTTTCTTATTTCACATCGATAGACTTGTACTTTGGTCTGACCATTTCTTCCCTATCCTAGGTGTGGGTTGTGGAGTCTATTCTATTGGTCATGTTTCTGGTGCATCCTCTATGCCATTTTCTTGATTAGTATCCTCTGCCCCATTGTCTAGAGGGTCCATCTCTAAATCTGTTTGTTGTGTCATCTCGGTGTTCCCCTCTTGTCCTATCATATACCCTTCTATTGGGATCTTCCAATCTGGTTCCCAATACTGCATGACCAACTAGATATTTTCTTCCGTTATCTTGTATTTTGTTTGGACCCACTCCTCCCTTGGATACTTCTTGGATTTAATGTACATATGATTCCTATTTGCATGAAACTCCATGATTGGTCCATATGCCTCCACTAACTGTGGTGACATGTGTGGTGCTTTCTGGATACTATGCTGAATTGCTTCCCCATAGAGAAAGAATTGGACGTTGGTGTCCATTTGTCTCCTCTTGTTTGTTGAAAACCAGAAATTATGGTACTTTGTCGCTACTCATGGCTTCCCTCTCAATCCTAATAACTGTGCATCCTCTGGTTCTTCCCATGCTGTAAAGGAAATCAAAATTAGGAGCCAGGGGTAGTGAAACCCCATTCCCTTGTCTTGGGATTCTCTGCAGTCCAGTAGGAATTGGTTCAATAGGAATGGTGCCCAACTCATTGTAGAGCCTTCTGCACATTTTTCTTCCCCAACTATTACCCATGTTGGTACTTGATCCTTCCTACACTTCCATAGCAGCTTGCATGCTAACATATTTGTGGCTATTCGAATGGTTGGGTTGCACATAGTTGGCACATCCAAGACACACACCCATCTAACCATGTGAAACTTCACTCACACAGCCTTTGACTATGCTCTTTATATATTTTTGTCTATAAATAATAGAGCATGGTCTTCCCCCCGGGTTGGCATACTAGTGATTCTGTCTACCAAGTCTGTGTCAATAGAGATTGGCCTATCTAGCCACATCTACCCCCCATGCATGCAGGATAAGAGGAGTTTAACACACACATTGAATTTGTTGTTGCATTCAAAGAGTGGGATATCAAACAGGTTGAGGAGGCTTGCTCGCTCCAATCCTCTATCCCAAACCTTGGTAATTGGTACGCTCTACTATGTAAGTGGATTTACTTTGAGTTCCAGGTATTTGTGGGGCGCAAGTTTAGGGAAATTCGCCACATCGATGATGTCATGGTCTACATATTTCAACTGGGGTGCCTTCCCCAACATGTATTTGTCAATGATGACTTCCTCTGAAATGTTTGGGGTCACCAACATATAGTCTGGATTCTTCTGCAGTGTGATTGGTGGGGCACCATCCTTTTTAGGTGGTATATAGTCATGGGGAAACCTCAACTTCGATGAGGATGCACCAGGGGTTTCCTCAACCTATGGTTTGGTTGCTAGAGCTCTACTACAACTCCTCCTTGGTACAACTATTGCTTCTCCTTTAGCTCTGGGTGGTGCGATTTCTATAGTTCAGTAGTCTTTGACAGGTGTTGTAGACCTGTATCTCATTCTAATTTTGTGATATTTTTTTTAACTCTAATGCTAAGTAATAATATCCTGTGTTTAGAAACCATGGCTGCTTTTATTCCCTTTTTCTAGTTGTGTACTAGTCTTCGCCCCTTCCCTCCTGTCTCATCTGGCTGTAGCATGACAGGTGCTTGCGTTAATGACGCTTTATTGTTGAATGTGTTATAGATTTTTGTCGTGTACTTCCACTCTATGATGCGTATCAACAACATGTTTCTTTTACTCCCTGTCATTATGATGGCTTTTGACTTGTCCTTATGGCGAATTTATGCTTTGTTATAACTGTCATTTTATGACTTGTCCTTATCCGCATGTAACTGTCGTTTCTGTATGTTTCATACTTACAACTATCTTGTCGTGTGGGATGGTACAATTAATACTGCATACTTTATCACTTTTTCATCGGGTCTCCTTGGTTGGCATAGTTCCACCTATGTGTGTGGTTCCCATTGTCATTCTTTATGCATTTTTTTTTCTTGCACAATTCCTCCTAGTGCACAGATTGTCGGCCCTCTTGATAGAGTTTTAACCAAATATCATTCACCCTTACTTTCAATGCTTCTTCGTTAAGTGTTTCTAACTATGCAACACCTATCTCTGTCACTTCCTTGATCACATATGGTCCTAACCAGTGCATACAAAACTTCCTCGGGTGCTGCATAAATTTGCTATCATATAGTAGTACCAATTCACCTACTTGGAATGTTTTCAACTTAATGTGTCTATCATTCCATCATTTTTCCCTTGCATTTTGAACATGTTGGTAAAACCCTGTGATAAATCTATCCTCCTCAAGTTGTACTAGTTGTGATAGTCATTCATGTATTGCGCATGAATCCGACAGATCTGTGATAGTTGCGATGCGCAGGCTCAGTACAATGAACTCCATCGAAATTACTACCTCCTTCCCATATACCAACCTGAAAGGTGTTTTCCATGTCAACTTCTTACTGGTTGTCCTGTATGCCCATAATACAGTAGGGACTCTTAAGTCCCAATCATCTCTTCCTACATTGCATATTTTTGTAAGTGCATTCTCTAGGATTTTGTTGAATGCTTCTACCGCTCCATTGGCCTGCGAGTGGTACGACGTACTCTTATGGTGTTGAATTTGGAATTATTCGGTCAAAGCTTCTATGGTCTTATTGATGAAGTGTGTCCCTTGATCAATCATCAATGTTCTTGGGCATCCAGATCGAGTTACTACGTTCTCGAACAAAAAGTGCATAGGAATTTCTACGTTGCAGTCTGTAACTGGTGCAACTTCTTCCCATCGAGTCAGATATTTTGTTGTCGTAATGAAGTACCTATCCCTTGATCTTCTTGCTAGTGGGTTGATTTGTCTAATCAAGTCTATGCCCCACTTATAAAAATCCTGTAATGCAACTTGTGGATTCAGTGGCATCTCGTCCCTTCTGGAGGGTGTTTCAACCCTTTGAAAAACATCACATGTCTGATAATATTCCTTTGAGTTCATATGTAGTGTAGGCCACCATAGTCTTGTGCGTAAGATCTTCTGCACAATGGCTTTACCTGCATAATTTCCTCCTGCTATCCCGTTGTGTGCTTCTGCCAATATAGTTGGTCTTTTGTGTTCGACCACACAACGTTGTAGTATTCCATTTGCGCCCAATTTATATAAGCTTCCTGCAATTAATTAGTATTCGACAACCTTTACTACCAACTGATTTTTCTACGCAACTATCATGTCTGATGGGGCCATCCATGTAATTAATAACTGTACAATGTCTGTAAAATAATCGTCCACCATATTAACAAAAAATAGTTGTGCATCTAGAAAACTATCATCCAGGTTTTCTGGATCTTCTCCCGAGAGTATGCGTGACAAGTGATCTGGTCCCGCATTGAGTTTACTTGGTATTTCTACTAATTCAAAGTCATATTCTTGGAACAATAGGATCTATCTGCAAATCCTTCACTCAACATTGGCTTGTTGACCAGATATCTCAACACATAATGGTCAGTGACATCTTAAAGTGTGAGCCTAACAAGTAGTGTCTGAACTTATGTAACACATAGACCATAGCCAGTCCCTCACGTTCATTTGTGGTATAATTTATTTCCATTGTTGATAGTTTCCTACTTACAAAAGATATTTGGTGATCGATCTCTCCCTCACCTAGCTGTGACAAGATCGTGCCTAATTCTATTGATCATGCATCCACATGTACATGAAAGTCCTTGTTCCAGTATGGGAAAATTAAGATCGATGTAGTTACTAACTTTTGTTTCAGTTTGTCCAATCCTTTTTGACAGTCATCATTCCACTGGAACTTTGCTTCTTTTTTCAGCAATTTTTCCATTGGTGTTGTAATCTGTGCATACCCTTTGATGAATTTCCTGTAATGCCCTGTGTGACCCAATGTTGTGTGCAACTAGTTGACTGACGTGGGTGGTTGTAAGTCCAAAATAAATACAATCTTTGCAGGAACAATGATTAGGTTTTGTTTACATACCATGTGTCGCAATAATATTCCGAATGGTGCACAAAAAATACACTTCTTTAGATTCAAGGATACCTATGTTGTCTACACTTATCCAACATCAATCTTAGCAATTCGACATGATCCCATAACAAGCTAAATACATTCCATTCATCCAAGTAGAATTTGAGAAACTTGTGAATAAACTCCTTAAACACTGCGAAAACTACTCTTGAAAATACCACAGATGCGTTCTTTAACTCAAATGACATTACTGTGTATTGGAAACTTCCCCATTCTGTCGTGAATGTAGTCTTATGTCTATCTTCTTGCGCAATTATTATCTGATGGTAGCCTAAGAAACCATCTGTGAATGAATAGGCTTCTTGTTCGCCTACATTTTCAAGTACTTCATCTGTAAATGGTGTTGGGAATGGATCCTATAGGTAGGCATCATTCGATTTCCTCAAGTCAGCGTAGATTCATATACCCCTTGTTTTCTTGTCCTGCACTACCGTGGGACTTATCCATTCTGATTTCTCAACCGATTCGATGACTCTTGCCTTTAGGATGCAGTCTATTTCCTCCTTCACATTTTCTTTATATCTTGGGTTTAGTTTGTAGGGTGTCTGTTTCACTGGTTTAGTGCCTGGTTTCAGTGGAATTTTCATCTCTCCTAGCTTGCCCACTATCCCTCTCATCTCTGAGAATGTATTTGGGAACAGGTCTTCGTATTCGTGCAGTAGATATGCTATTTGTTCTATGGTTTCCTCATCCTAGTAATATCCTATCTGTCCAAACATAGGGCTTTCCTCTGTCCCAATATTGAATTTTTGTGTCTTGAATGGCTTCATGTATGTTGTGGATTCCAAATATGGGCCCTCTACTATTCGTTCCCCCTCTATTTATGGTACTTGGATATTGCAAGTATATTCGTTATCCTGATCCTCTCGTGTCACATTGTAACATTCCAATAACTTGTGAACTGTCATAGAGGCATTGCGTGTGCTGCATACAATTATTACTTCCATTGATTCTAATTTGATGAATATTTTTTATTTAATCTCATGTAGCATTGTACTTATTAGGGGAAATTCATTATGAAATGTAAATGTTTCCTGGAATATCTGAGTTATGTAGTCCCAGTTTATTTTATCCATGTGCATATCCAGTTCTAAGTACCATTTATTTAGGATGGTATCAAGGGTATGTGTGAACCTGTGTGTCCATTCTTTCTTGGCTACTAACTTCCACGAGTTTTCACACTGCACAACATGATCTGTTGGGTTTCCTTCCCTGTTATACTTATGCCTCATGTCTCCCATATGAGTATCAAATCTCACTTGTATTAGTCTCCTACATTAATGCCGATATTCTACGTTTTCTTTGTGTGTTTCCCACCATCTGGTTGGGGTGGCCTTTAATACAATTTCTAGTGCTAGTAGCCTCTGTTGTTCTAGCATATGTGCCTCAAATTCCTATACAAATGTTGTTATATCTTTCAAACCATCATACTTAGGTGGGTTGCATAGTTCTATTCTGATCAAGCGTACCGATTTAGTCATGCATACACATCATCGTGTTGAGACTTCATGCATGCTCTGTTGCCAATTTTCCAGAACTACTTCTGAGTCTGATGGACATGAGCTGTTCTTCTCCAACTTAAAGCACCTTTTGCGGTGGGTTAACATAGTCATCCATCCTCACAATCATTTTATACATGTTGTCAATTTCGTCTCCCTTCACTAGTTCTGTGTACCTCCTTCCTTCTTTTGGTTCTAAAGGTGCAATAACTTTCAACTATCCTACTTCAAATATCATCTCTCTCCTTTTCAAATTGATAATGGATTGGTTATCGAAGGCCCATTCTAGTCCCATTAACACTGGGTATGGTTGGTTGTCGTCCACAATCTCGATAACTTCAAAATTTGTGACATTGCGCACTCCATCTATATTCACAGGTATTCCTGTTAATTTGCCAATAGGTATTATTTTGTACTATTTTGATAATATCAATTGAATGTGTGACCAAAATAACATGGGTTTCCCCAT
>JZKD02S1938226.1:42807-54486 GCA_000966675.3 Picea glauca
TATATATATATATATATATATATATATATATATATATACATGCATTACTCATTAATTATAATGCAAATACAAATACACAACATACAACGAACACATAATTGGTACTTATCTTTTAATAGACGACCACTAACTGCATGCATACCTTCCACAAACCTCCCAGCCTTAGACCACGTTTCTCATCATGCACAACAGTGGGTCACCCCCGAGCTGGGACTAAACTCCACTGGGAAAGGAAATTCTAGGCTTGGCAAATACAACAAGGAAGTTGCACAAAACAACAAGAAGGATCTTTTATCCTAGGATCCACTTACGCCCACAACTCATAGACCCTCATTCCCCACATGCCTGCTCCACCCCAGGAGGGTACACCTTCACTAATACAAGCCCATCGACTACTACACCTCCCTTAACTTAGGCTTCAACAATAGGCTGGACCAGAAGTCTCAGAGTATTATAGCTTCTATGAGACTCCCTTCAAGGATAACTCACTTCCCAACAAACTCTCTCACCTGGGAGACTTTCCCACAGGCCTGGAAACCTTCTTCTTGAATTCAAATCCTAATAAACAAAGAAACAACATTCAACTGCACATGGGTGACGATAGCAACAGAAAACGGGTATGGACACCGGAAATGGAAATAACCAAATGCTAAGACACATCATGTCTCAGGCGAATACAATTGCGCCGGGCTTAATAGGAGACACACGGGGTAACTCAAGTATGAATGTATGATTCCAAAGGTTCATGCTAGATATAGAGGTGATGATGATGGAGAACTGGTTCAATGCATGAAGCCCTGGTCAATTGGGAAGGTGACCTTCCAAAGAATGTAAGGGTTGTGAGGAAACTCCAAACTGGTCCAGATGCAAGGATGGGAACAATGCCAGAGTGGGAAGTGAACCACCAACGAGTTGGCTTCCTCAGCTATAAAATGCATGCGCTCAGGTTGACACATGTCTTCCTACAACCGCATGAGTTCCACTTAGCACTCGTTCCCTTTTTTCCCAGGAACTTAGGAAAACACGACTTAAGTCAACCATAGCCTTTGGGAAATAATAATAATATATTATTCCTTTAGAGGTAATCCATTCTAGCTTAGCCCCTAGGCCTAGACTCTTATCCCCCCTCCCTTACCCTACCTAGTGGAGCTTAGTTCCCCACAAATCTTCTTCATGGTTGGTCTAGACGCAACGATGAAATTTTATTAATGATGCGAGTACTTACATATACAAAATCAGGCTCATTGGCCTTAACATCTGGCTCACCATCCTAATAAACACATAATTCTCTCAACCTATAACCACTCGTCTCACCAGCCTATAACCATAATTAAAATTTAGCAGGGCTCGACCTTGGGTATTACAATCCCCTCCCCTTATTTTTGCACTGTCCTTAGTGCAAATTATTTACACAACAACAACAAGATTTCCAAAATCTTCAAAAAGATGTGGGTACTCTGCTTGCATAGAATCTTCATGCTCCCATGTTGCGTCCTCAAGACCGTACTAGGTCCACTGGAATTTTACAATCCCTATGGCTCTATTCTGGAGCTGCTTGCTTTTCTGGTCCAATATACGCACCAGATACACCTGCAAGATGCCTTCTTGCTCCACCTGAATCACATTCCAATCAATAACATGATTAGCATCAGGTATATATTTCTCAAGCAATGAAACATGAAACACATTATGTACAATCATGGATGCAGACACTGAAAGCATATATGCAAATGGTCCAATCCTTTCTAGGATTTCAAATGGCCCACAATATCTGGCTGCCAACTTGGAACAGTTTCCCATCTTTAGGGAAATTCTGTTGGCTTTCACTTTCAAGAGAACATGATCACCAACTTTAAACTCCCTGTGGGTTCTTCCTTTGTCTGCATAGCTTTTCTTCCTGTCTTGAGCAACCTTCAAATTTTGCTTAATCTTCAACATTTTCTCTTCCATTTCCTTGAGCAACTCTGGCCCAATTATTGTTCTATCAACTGGGTTATCCCATCTTATTGGTGTGTTGCACTTTCTACCATAAAGTTCTTCAAATGGGCTCATCTTTAGTGATGCTTGATACCCATTGTTGTAGGCAAATTCTACCAAGTGTAGATAATCTTCCCATTTAGATGGTTTGTCCATCACATACATCCTTAAAATTTCCTCTATCACTTGGTTCACCCTTTCTGTTTTCCCATCACTCAGGATGATAGGTTGTGTTGAAGTTCATATTCGTTCTGAACCCTTTGAATAACCCTTTCCAGAACTTTGAGGTGAATTTTGGGTCTCTGTCAGACACAATTATCTTGGGAATATCGTGTAATCGTTCTACTTCCTTCATATAGATATCAACAACATTAGTTACCTTGTGAGTAGTTTTCAATGGAATAAAATGGGAATCTTTCGTAAACTTATCCACCACCACCATGATGGAATCATGTCGCTTTCCGGTTATGGGAAATCCTATGATGAAATCCATTGTCACCACTTCCCACCTCCACTCAGGGATGGGTAATGGTTGTAGCAACCCTGTTGGGTGTGTATGTTCATCTTTGACCTTCTGACACTCCATACATCTGGCGATGTATTCTGCAATTTCCTTCTTCATACCTGGACAAAGGTAATGGATCTTGACTGCTGCCACTATTTTCTGATATCCAGGGTGCCCAGCGTAAGGCACATTATGAATTTCCTTCAAGATCACAATTCTCAACTCTTGGGAATTAGGTACATAAATTATGTTTTTGTATAAGAGTGTTCCATCAGCTTCCAATTTATAATCCTCCACTTTTTCTAGCATCTTACCTTATTGTAGCTTTGCCACCAATTCCATGTACTGCAAATCTGCATTTGCAGCTTCCAAAATTTTGCCTTTAATATCAGTTTGATACATACTAATGGTCGTAGCATGTAGTTCATGCACTCTTTTGCTGAATGTATCAACCACTTTGTTCTCCTTTCCTTTGATATGCTTGATATCAAAGTCATACTCACAAAGGAATTCCAACCATCTACTCTACCTAGCATTCAAGGTTGAATGATCAAACAAATACTTCATACCGTTATGGTCTATCCTCAGTTCAAACCTCCTTCCCATGAGATAATGCCTCCATTTCTTCAAGGCATGCACTATGTCTGCCAACTCCAAATCATGATTTTCATAGTTCTTTTCATGATCCTTCATCTTTCTGGATTCATAACATACAACAAACCCATTTTGACTGAGGACTCCTCCCAGTCCTTCATTGCATGCGTCTGTACACACTACAAAATCCTCATTCAGATATGCAATCCTTAGGATTGGAGAATTGGTTAACAACTACTTCAATTGCTGGAAGATTCTCTCACATTCTTTTGTCCATTGAAATTTCTTCTCCTTCCTTTGCAAGGAAGTGATGGGGTGAGCTATCCTTGAGAACCCCGCTATGAACCTTTTGTAATAACCAACTAGAACCATAAAGGATTTGAATTCTTTCATGTTCTTCGGTGCTGACCATTCTCTGATGGATTCTATCTTCATAGGATCCACGACTATCCCATCTTTTGAAATGATATGTCTCAAATAATGGATCTACTTTTGATAGAATGAGAACTTTCTCAATTGGGCATACAATTGGTGCTCTCTTAGCACTTGCAACACCATTCTCAGATGATGTTCATGCTCTTCCTCCAACTTGGAATATACAAGGATGTCATCTAGAAAGACAATGACAAACTTGTCCAAATATTCCGTGAAAACACCATTCATTAAGCACATGAGAACAACAGGTGCATTCAATATCCCAAATGGCACCATTGTGAATTCCTAATGATCGTACCTTGTTATGAACGTGGTCTTGATGATGTCTTCATCCTTTATCCTTACCTGGTGGTACCCTAACCTGATATCTATTTTTGAAAATATCTTGGCATCCTTCAATTGATGAAAGAGATCATCGATCCTTGGCAAAGGATACTTGTTCTTAATAGTCACTTTGTTCAACTATCTGAAATCGATGCACAATATCAACGTCCCATATTTATTCTTCACGAACAGGACTGGGGCACCCTAAGGTGACACACTTGGGCATATATACCCCTTCTTTAGAAGTTCTTCAAGCTGCAATTGCAATTCTTTCAGCTCTGGTGTACTCATTCTGTAAGGAGTTTTTGAAACTAGAGCTTCTCCAGGCATTGGGTTTATAGAGAAATCAATATCTCTCTTTGGGGGTAGTTCGGGTACCTCCTGGAATACATCTTCAAAATCTTTTAATACTGCATGGTATTCAATATTTGACACCTTATCCTTAGGTTCTTCTTCCATATGAGATGCAAATATTTGGTAGCCCTTCCCATAACACTTCTTCAACTGCATTGCTGAGATTTCTATGACAATAACTGCCCTTGGAATTCCCTGCACTTTCCTTGGGTTTCCTTCCTCATCCAGGCAAGTAAATTCCTTGTTACGACAGTCTAATATGGCATGGTGTTGGTCCAACCAATCCATCTGAATTAGACAGTCATAGCAACCCAACGGTAAGATGTTCAATTCATCCCTTGTGCTCAGTCCATTCATGTCCATTGGAAAGGACTTAACCAACTCAACAACCTTTCTCTTAGCTCCTGTAGCCAGCTGCACTAACCAAGATTTTCCATGCTTGTTTCTTGGAAAATGAAAACTTTCCACCATTATAGGATATATATAACTATGACTAGCTCCTGAATCAATTAAAATAGTAATGGTTTGGTTGTTGATCATACCTTCCACTTCAATCATATGTGACTGATATGCTTCTTGCTTGTTGTCCAGGGATGCATAGATCCTTGGTACACTTCTGCCAATGTCCTCCACTATTTCTTCCCTTTTAGCATTGTGGACATCACTCACTTTGTTGTTTCTGTGGGGCAATCTCTGTACCTATGATTTCCTTTATAACCCCAACATTCCATAGGTGGTTGTCTTGGCATTTTCCCACCTACTTTAGCCTTCTTGGGCTCTCTAAAACCTGGTTGACCTTGAGGGATATTCCTGAAAAATGGTGGTTTGTTTCCCTTATGCCTCTGCTCCCTCTCAAACTTCTTCTTGTCTTCGCAAGATTTTTGGAAAGTAGGCTTTTCTTTTTGCTGATCATATAATATTTTTTCTCTCCTTATAGTTTCTTCCATAGTTTTCAGGTCATCATACTGGATCTTGTCACTGATGGAAGATGGAAGCCCACTCAGATACCTTTGAATCTTAACTGTCTCATCCTTGATGAAGGGGACATATTTCAACAACTCCAAGAATCTTCTTTCATACTCATCAATGAACATACTTCCCAGCTTGAGTTCGAAGAACTCTTTCATTTTCTTGTCATAATAACTCTTAGTTAAGTACTTCTTTTCAAAATGTATCTTGAATTCCCTCCATCATGTAACAATCTTCTCTCCGATGTGTTGTACTTGCACAAGCTCATACCACCATATGGATGCCTTTCCTTTAAGTTGGTAAATGACAATTCTTCCCTTTGCACGAGAAGAATAGTTCTGTAGTTGGAAATATTTCCTCATGCCCAACAACCATGTCTCAGCATATTCATCTTTCTTGTGTTCTTCGTCAAAAGTAAGAGGATTGATTTTATTCATTTCACCCTTTAGTTCATCCACTTTTGATTTCCTATGATTTTTGGTAGGAGATGAACTTGAACTCTCGTGTTCTCTCTTATTGGAATGTTTTAGGGAGTGATGGTGATGCTTACTAATTCTCCTTGATCTTCCTTTCTTCTCAGGGGTCTCGTGACTACCTGTTTTTCTTGAGACACTCACCTTATCCAACTTCTTTTCGATTCTTTCCAGACTCTGCATCAACTTTATGTTGAATTCTCCCTGTTTCTCAATGGATTTTATGAGATTTTTGTTATCGTCTCTATGAGTCTGGACATTTTTCTGCAATGTTTCAATGGTTTTCATCATGTTTCCCTCCTTATCTATCTCTTCTCCATGCCCATTGGAGTTCGATCCTTCAACTCCCAAATGGACATCCATTCCTTTAGCTTCATTCTGTGAACTGAAAGCATTCCGTGCCTCCTCCATTTTGGTGCACCATGGAACAATTCGGTTGGGTTCTGACAATCGTTAACTTTGCAAACACAATGTGCAGTCAACCAAATTTTTTCAGGCTATTAGTCTTTAACAAATTCCACAGTATTCATAAACCAATATGATTCTAAGAAAACTTTCATATTTCATTATGAGGTTCTCGATCAATCAGGAATCCCCACAGATCTTTTCTTTCTGAGATTTTCTCTGTTTTGCAATAATTCTCGGGCACTAGCCCCTTTCTCTTAGCCCCCAAACCATGTGACCATGGGCTGTGGCCAAGCGCTAGGTCGATAGGAGCTTATTTGGGACTTCAGGCCTCCGACTTCAGAAGTTTTTAAAGAACATCACAACAAATCTCTCAGAGTTCCAGATTGACAAACTCACAAAGTAGGGTGGATCAACAGTCCATGACTACCCAACATCCCACAACTGACACTCACTATGGAAGCTCAGGCATCTGAGCTCTGAGACTTCGGAGCTTCAAAGCTTCGGGACTTCAGAGGATTTCACATCCACACATCCCCAACACCATGAACTGTTCATATTTGAACACTTCCATGTCACCTTTGGTGACGTCATTACATCTCGTCACCTCGATGTTATGAAAATTTTGAAAGTTATTCCTTTCATTCCCTTATGAACCATTCTTCTAGAGTGTCAAGTATCCAGACTTAATAACTGGCACCACGTGTCCAATGGGACCCACGGATTCCACACTTGAACTAAGATGACGAATAGTCACATCATTTAATGCCTTTCGAATTGCGGGGGCATGCATCCACGATTTGGAGTAACCTGCCTTTCATCCCGCAATTCTTCTGATTCTGACATGCAACCCCCTGGTAAAACCATGGTTAGGATTGCGAGACCACCCTGAAAAATTAACTCCCGTGCAATTTGGGTCCCCGCAATGGCTCTTGGCCGTCGATATTGATGTATCATGATCAACGCCAGTGTGGGCCCACCAACCTTTAACTATTTTATGCAACCTCGGGGCCCACATAGTACAACTGTCAACATTTCAGGTGGTGGCACGTGGTAGGTATGGGAGAGGTCCACGTCACCTCCAGGTGACGTCATCATGACTCACTACTTCAGCTATTCAGGGCTTCGAAGCTTTGGGCTTCGGGAGTTCTCGCCTCAGCACACACTAATTCTCTCGAATGTTGAAATCCTGAACAAGCGAATCTACTGACACACATGTCTTCCGCTGATCGACGACTATAAATTACTTCGTCTCTTCGGGCTTCGGGAGTTTCAACCTCTCCACACTCACTTTCTCCTAAAGTGATTTCACCCAAGTCCATGGATTTCCGCCACATATCCTCTCTCTTAGATCGATGGCACATACAAACTACGTTACTCCGCTATTTTCCAAAGGAACTCATGGCTAACCACCTCACAAATTTTCTAGATATGATGGTCTGTGGCTACTCCTTTCAACAAATCTTCGCGTCCCTTCACGAGAAAACTCAAGCTATTTCTCCCGAGTTTTTTGAGTCAAAGACTCTGTCGATGCACTCCTTACACCCTGGGATGCTCTGAACCTCAAATTTTGTCCCTTTTGACAACAATTCACTCTGAAATCTTTGTCTCGTTAACCACTAGCATGGCCCATCCAAGTTCAGTGTCAAAACCATGGATCTGATACCAATTTGTAACGTCCCCGACCACCGACCCCTTCCGGGTAATGCTACCCAAACAACCTTAAACTTGCCTTTACTGCTCTGATACCATTCCTGTGACATTCCCGGTCTTAAACAATAGGCCAGGCCATTCCACCGAGTAACTTTGCAAAAATAATCACATATAAAACTTAACCGGAAGATAGAGATAACATATAGTATTCACACTTATAAATATATATCTATCTAATGCAATTAAATAGAAGCAACATTTAACACATACATGCAACATATATATATATATATATATATATATATATATATACACACACACACACACACACACACACACACAAGCATTACTCATTAATTATAATGCAAATACAAATACACAACATACAACGAACACATAATTGCTACTTATATTTTAATAGATGACCACTAACTGCATGCAAACCTTCCACGAACCTCCCAACCTTATACCACACTTCTCATCACACTCAGTTGTGGGTCACCCCTGAGATGGGACTAAAATCCACCGGGAAAGGGAATTCTAGGCTTGGAAAATACAACTAGGAAGTTGCACAAAACAACAGGAAGGATCTTTATGCCCACAACCCACAAACCCTCATTCCCCACATGCCTGCTCCACTCCAGGAGGATACACCTTCACTAATACAAGTCCATTGACTACTACACCTCCCTTACCTTAGGCTTCAACAACATGCTGGACCAGAAGTCTCAGAGTACTATAGCTTCTACGAGACTCCCTTCCAGGAGAAATCACTTCCCAACAAACTCTCTCACCTGGGAGAGTTGCTCACAGGCCTGGCAACCTGCTTCTTCAATTCAACTCCCAAGAAAAAAGAAACAACATTTAGCTGCACACGAGTGACGACATCAACAAAAAAAAGGTATGAACACCAAAAATGGCAACAACCAAACACTAATACACAACATGACTCAAGAGAATACAATTGCGTCGGGCTTCACAGGAGACACACATGGTAACTCAAGTATGACTGCAAGATTCCAAAGGCGCATGCTAGATATAGAGGTGATGATGATGGAGAACTGGTTCAATGCATGAAGCCCTGGTCAATCATGAAGGTTACAGACTTCCAGAGAATCGTAAGGGTCATGAGGAAACTCCAAATTGGTATAGATGCAAGGATGGGAACAATTCCATAGTGGGAAGCGAACCCCCAATGAGTTGGCTTCCTCAACTATAAATTGCATGCACCCAGGTTGACACATGTCTTCTTGTAGCCGCATGAGTTCCACTTAGCACTCGTTCCCTTTTTTCCCAGAAACTTAGGACAAATGGCTTAAGTCAACCATAGCCTTTGGGAAATAATAATAAATTATTATTCCCTTAGAGGTAAGTCCTTATAGCTTATACCCTAGGCCTAGACACTTAGCCCCCCTCCCTTACCCTACCTAGTGGAGCTTAGTCCCCCATAACTTTTCTTCGTGGTTGGTCTACACGCAATAGTGTAATTTTATTAATGACGCGAGTACTTACATATACAAAATCAGGCTCATTGGCCTTAACATCTGGCTCATCAGCCTAATAAACACATAAGTCTGTCAGCCTATAACCACTCGACTCACCATCCTATAACCATAATTACAATTCAACAAGGCTCGACCTTGGGTATCACACACACATATCCATAGTTATGCTATTTAGTGGTGAAACATACATTTATGGTTACTGCGCACTACTATATCATCATCAATATTCAAGATAAACATACAAACAACTTTAAATATAAACATATATTCACATTACAGACATGAATTAACATCCAAAAGAACAGTTCTACACAGGGTTACCGTGGTTAACTCAGTCGGGCTATGTCCACAAAATATTGGCTTCTTTATTATATTTGAGTATCTTGATTGCGCTCTGTGCTACAATGGATGCTTATCATACAATATTCTTCACATCTGTAGTTTCTTTACAATGTTATACTCTCTGAAACTTTCTTTCTCTCTCGACCTCGTCCATCTCTAAAATCGCAACACCCTTTACATATTTTTCCATTATGATCAGGGTTTGTTGACAAATCATAATGAGTTGGCTATAGCTCATGCTTGACTAGAGACAACTCATTATGAGTTGGATACAACTCATGATCGGTTGGTTTTCTTGGATTTCACGCTAGTTGTTCTTTCCTGTCCCCCGTCCTCTCCTCTTTCCTCTCTCTTCTTTCTTGATCTTCTTGATCTTCTTGATTCTGTGTGTTTTCCTTGTACCTCCTCTCTTCTCACTGTTCGCTTACAAAAACTGCCTACCCAACACACTACAACACAAGTGATCCAAATTATATTGAGAACGGAATGAGATACAAGTATAAATATAGTAGATAACACATAAATGCATTCAAACTCAACTTCTATTAATGAATAAAATAACATAATACTGTAGAACACAAACTGGCTAGAATGATGGTAGCTTATCTATGAAGGGAAAGAGATGCCAGTTACGCTCATTCGTAAGAAGCTAATGCAATGGGCCACAACAATGGACTTTTAACATAAAGTAAGATCCCTAAAGGTACACAACCCTAACCTTAGGAGGTGAAGTGCCAAAATCTTTACAGAACTTGAGGTGGTTAGTTGGTGTGTCAACTTCCCATGGGTGCAACTTTTGTATACAATATTCATTTGGGGCATTTAATAGCTCATTGGAAATTTATAATCAATAAGTACAACTGTTGGTTGGGCCTGGGGATTCCATGGTAACCCTAGGCCCCCAAATGGCCAAAAACATCGTTTAGGGCCTCAAAAGGGCCCCAAATGTTTAGGACCCAAAAATAATAACAAAAAAGGTCAATATGGAGAACTGTGACGTGTTAGTGGAAGATGTGGGTGGCCACCAACATCCACCTATATCATTCCTCCCCCTTAGGAAACTATTTTCCCCATTACATCAAGTTACCTCAAGAGACGAGGAAACTTTTGTTGAATCTGAACCTTGGTGAGCCACTTTCCTTGCTGAAGAAGCTATCCTGCTTTGAAAACTCAATAGAGCTGTATGTTCTATTTGTGAGTTTCCTTCATCTTGGTTTCCATGATTTGAGCCATTGGAGCCTGTGCAATGTAACTGGGATTGAGTTATATAGGGGTAAATCTGTCAACCACTTCCAAGGTTTCTAACAGAGGTGGGAAGTATGGTTGAAGAATCTCCATGTTAAATACTATGTGAAAGCCAAGAAAAGGAGGAATACTCAATTCAAAAGAATTTTCACCCACATCCTTGGTGATGGTGCAAGGCCCATATCAGAGTGTTTTGAGCTTCCTATAGGGGAATGTGAGGTGCTCTTTATACAAATGCAACCACACCTTATCACTAACCTAAAACTTGTGAGGAACCTGATATTGGTCATGGTACTGCTTATACTTGGAATTATCCTTCTTGAATATATCATGAACCTATTGCTGGATGTGTTGGATCCGTTCTACGAATTTGGCTTGTAATTTCCCCAATTTTAATCCCATAAAATTATAATGTAATTATGTATATGTGATTTAGATTGGTGAGCCAATATGTTTCGGGTGAGATAGCTCATATGGAGTAATATGGCCAAGGTTCGAGCTATGTAAAATGAACATTGTGATTTATTCAGATGGAATCAAAATATCCATAGTATTATTCCGATTGCATTTGAAGAAAACTCACACCACATAAATATCAAACATTGAAATTATTAATAAAAATAATAATCCCTGGCTACGGTATGAGCATGATGCTAATGACAGGGGGCTATGATTCCACAAGAGAGAGGGATGAAGAGGGGTCCAAGGGGTTACCCATTTATATTAATCCAATACACTTTCATATTAAATATCACTTCCTTTGAAATATCAAAAAATATATTAAAGTGATGTAAGAGTTGTAGGTGGGAAAGGTCAACTCACCAAATTTATGACAACATGGGTTGAGTACAACCACTTTTTGGGAAATGTGAGAGTCAATCTTGCATGAGAAGAAAAG
>JZKD02S1938226.1:55607-69235 GCA_000966675.3 Picea glauca
CGAAGGTGAGCCTCT
The DNA here is from genome assembly GCA_000966675.3 of Picea glauca. NCBI lineage: Eukaryota > Viridiplantae > Streptophyta > Pinopsida > Pinales > Pinaceae > Picea > Picea glauca. Next base: position 55,623 of record JZKD02S1938226.1, read on the forward strand.
ATCACATCTACTATTCTACGCAGCTGGGTAGGCTCATCTCCTACTTCTATGCCCCCCTGATGAAAACGACGCCGTAGACACTACGTGGCTCGAATAAAGATCCTGATGTACCCCTTTGAGCTTCGCCTCGATCCACTCATACATTGTCTCTTGTTTGGATTCGATTCGTTGCAAAATGTCCTCATAAGTATATGATACAACTGTGATGACGAGGTCAATATCATCCACTGTAAGCATAGTTTGTAAGTGGGGCTTATTGGCACGTGACTGCTTTCACGTTGAGGGTTTCTTTAGAGAAACCTTTCTTTTCTTGGATGCCTCTGTCTCCATAAGGGGATATTTAGGCGATGCTACTTTGCCCTGTTCCTTCTTGTCTTCTCCCCCTTCATCTTCTTCTTTGTCTACTTCATCACCTCCTCCCCCTTCAGGTGAATTTGGTGTAGTCTCCTCTGATGCGATGTGCATTTCTTGTAATTCTTCCTTATTCTTCTTATTGCTACTGCCAGGTCCATCATACTCATCCTGGGTGACTACAGGACTTCCGATGAGGTCGAGGGTCAGAGAGTTCTGTCTGTTTGACTAGTACAAGTAATTCTGCAAGCCATTCCTTGGTTATTTCTTCCATATCTTCCTCGGTGAGTTTGTAATAGGAATGGATCTCTTCCTTTTGTTCATCTCCACACACAGTGATGTAAATGAAGTGCTTGTCTCCGCAGAACTTCACTATTGGTCTGAGCCTATGAAGTGTATTTAAAGTCATTCGAGGGAAGGATTCAATGTACCTCTTCAACTGTAAGTAATAGGTGTGGAACACCACATTGGATTGCCATTGCTTTGCCATGTCGCTCGAATACTAGAGGGTAGTGAACCTCGTGGCCAGTGGTTTGGAGGGATCGACTTCAGCAAAGGTTTCTCCCTCCGGCATCTCCCAAGCAATGAAGACAATGATAATCAACAACCAACTGAAGTGAAAATCATATCCCTGGTCTTGCGCTTCACGACAATCTTGCTCCAACTGGTTGACGAAGTAGCTCGCTTAGTTCATTTGCATTCCTTCAACGCACTTTCCTGCGATTTTGATGACGAACCCCGTGACCTTTGTTGGTCTATTCTTCCTGACCCGTTTACCAGTGATCAACTGGAAATCTAGGAAAACTGCGCCATTTTGGATGGAGGCTACCTTGTATCCCCACTTCCCTTTCTTCATATCGCCGTAGGTGTCCTTTATTCGCTATGCCAGGGCATGATCTGTTGCCTTCCTTGATTAAAAATTCTGAGGGTCTGGTCCTTGCATGCTCAATCCAGTGATCTGGTGGATCAACGCCAGATCTACAGTGATGCGCCTATCCAACCATAGGTGACCTCCATGGTAGCACGACAGGAGGAGTTTAACGCACGCGTTTACCTCCTGATGTCTGCCGAAGTGTGGTATCTTCATCACATTAAGGATTGTTGATCTTGTGATGTTCATGGTCCATAGATGGGGGATTATCTTCGACTTCTTCTCCGTTTTCTTTGTCAAGTACTTATGTGGTGCAAGAATTCCATAATTCTCATGGTCTCCCAAGTTGAAATCACTGATATTTAGTGTCATAATATGTCCTAACTGCGTTCCGACTGCGTGTATCCCCTTAAGGAGGTACGCAGTGATCAATGTATAGTCGAAGTCCCTCGAGACGCTGTCACGACTAACCACTCCAGCTAGAGGCGGGATGTAGTCAGGAAGGACCGAAAGGATGAGCTTCACATTCGTCAAGTTGTCACGATGCTTGCTCCATTTCTCTGTCGCAGTTTGGGATGGCCCAAATCAACGTGCAGTCGATGGGGATGCTTGCAATCCTCTCATTGACGAGTCCTGTGCTCCTATGGACATGACCTTCTCAACCATGAGGTCAATCAAAATCTCTTCGATAGATTTCTCTATTGTGCTAAGGTCACTCGACATACACGCTTGTGATCAAATATCTAGGATAGGTGGACAAATGATCAAGGTAATAAGAATGGGTGGCGAGGTCTTAATAAGCACTACGTGAAATCAATTAGTTCTCTGTGGGCTCAGATAATCACAATTTGCAAAAGTGTCCTCGGTGCAACATTTGACGAGATAAATAGACGATGTCATAACAAACTCCTCCAACGAGTAGGAATGCCTCAATCAATACGATTCCATCCGTTATGGCGTAGTCCCAATGGTCCAATGACGAGATTTTCGACAATAAATGTGGTTATAGCCGTTCTAGAGCATCGTTCTAAATGTCAGGATGCCTCCAACGATCATATTGATTCGCCATGGCAAAGTGCTAGTCTGCGTTGTTATGCTATTCCAACGAGGTTCAAGTTCTACAAGCTTTCCTTCTGCGAAGTCCTCTCTGGAACCTCCTGCAATTTTTCTAGCATTTCTTTCTTCTTATTGAGCTTTCTTGCTTTCTTTCCTGTGATCTACGTCTCTAGATTCCTCTTTCCATTATTGTTCTTATCTCCTCTTAGCATAGTAACTTCGCACTGCTGAGGGTCTTTCACAGGGTTCGAGGGTAATACTTTTTCTTTTACTGTTTCTAGAGTAGGTGCTTTTCTCTTCTACATGGATAAGTTCTTTATGCCTTCTTTCATTCTTTCAACTTTGAGAGATAGGTCTCTATCCCTCAGTTGCTTTGACTTGTCCTCATGTTCATCTATTAAGTGCACTATTCTCCTAGCCATGAAATCCCTTAATTCTTGCTTTTTCTGTTCTATAGATTCCTCTTCTTCTTTCCTTCGGATATGATCTCTCTCAATCCAAGTATTTTCTAACAAAAGTGAAAAAGGAGCGTTGTTCTCAACAGAATTAATGACATCAAATTATTCTTCTGTCGATGTTCCATGAGCACTCATAGGGACATGAGCAAGTCTTCCACATAGGGTTATCATCTTTCCTTTAAACAATCCTATTCCTCCCAATGAAGGAATCATAGTAGGATTTCCCAAAATTTCCCTAGTACTTTCTTGCATAATGTTCACCTGTGTTTTTGCATATAATACACAATCTATGTCGAAGTCTCCTATTATTGTTTCTATGCACTCTTTATTTTTTAAGATATTTGATAAATTGATGTCTCTGTAATCATTCAATGTTTCTTTCATCTGCAATAATATAGTCTCTGATTCTTTCTGGTTCTTTAGCATATTCTTAGTCTCTTGACCTTCCTCGTGGTTTTCTTGTTTCATGTTCATCTTCTCAACTTTAGAAATCATTCTAGGGAAATATAAAACTTCATGTCCAATAGATTTACAACAAAGGAAAATAGGACCTCTACCAGGGAATTCCTTAGAAAGATGTCCCGATCTTCTACAACTATAACAAAGAGTCAATCCTCTCTTTCTCTTAAATGATCCCCAACCTTTCCTGTACTACACAACGGGATCACAGTGATGGACCTGCAAAAAATTCTTTCTAGGATCCTCCATCCACTTGTTAGTCCAAAAATTATTTCTATGCATACGAATAAAATATCTTTCACTATTTCTATCAGATACATTCATATCATATCTTCTTTCTTCGAGTTGTTCCTTAGTTTTCAGACTAGGACAAAATCTATCAAACATACCTAGATTCATACCTTCGAAATCAAATTTTCCACTTATATTACGTTTATCAGAGCACAAAGCTTTAATATCTTACCTCTTTTCTTTAGATCGTACTTGTCTTCTTAGCACAGAGCTTCACAAGTCAAGTAGAGTACTGCACACTACAATAATAGATATATGCACAAAGATTTCTCTTTTCTTCAGTTCCCAACAATCACAGTTTCAGGCCCCGACAACGAAACCATTTTTTGGCATAGGGGCAGACGCAGGGTTCAACGCTTCAACAACGTACCAAAAAAACCCTAACTACCGACCCTTTTAGCAACACCTGCGAAGTAGATGAAGTCTCACTTGAGGTAGAGGTAGGGGTGGTTGTAGGACTCAAGTGTCTACAACCTAGCTGGGACACAGATCTGTGATCACAATACTTAACATAGAACATAGCAATTAACATTCATTAGTCTTTGACCCTTATTCACATCACAGATAAAAACCCTAATTACAGAACAACACAGTATTCAACAAGGTCTAAGCATATCTAACCATTTAGCACACAACATCAAATAGATCTAGCATTCATTCATGTTATTAAGAACTAAGCTACTACATCAGATGCATATAACATACATAAAGATCCAACACTAAGAATAAATCACATCAGTAAAACAAAGCAATCACAACACAGGATATACGTGGTTCACCCCCAGCGTGGGCCTATGTCCACCAACTCTTCATCTTCTTTATTATCTTCTTTCAATCTTCTTACATGCACAGAGCCACAAAACCAACTCCGCATAGGACAGGAGATCTGCACACACTTCTCCAGATCCTCCTTCCCCAAGTTCGACACATAACAAAGCCTTCTTACAATCACTTGCACTTAACTTTGCAAGTTATCAACACATAGTATGCACAAAGCCTTCACAACTAATAACACTTAGCAACCTTTACATATCTTGCACAAAGACAACTTAGATATGATCTTATGCTTATTAAAATTCCTAGCTACTTATTTATACATTCACAAATGGGGCCTAAGCATGGGTAAACCCATGGGCCGACATCCCATACCCATTACATAAACCCTAAACCCAAAATCTCGCAAAAAGGGGGGCGATATTCACGATCTTCGCTTCGCCTGGGTGCTCCATTTTCGACCAACCTGTCAAAGTCCCAAAAATGGTCAAACATAACCAAGGTTCTCCAAAACTTGGTCGAGGACCAACATCCATGGACTTCGGGTGAAATCATTCAGGAGAATTAGTGTGTGCTGAGACGAGAACTTCTGAAGCCCGAAGCTCCGAAGCTCCGAAGAGCCGAAGTGGTGAGTCATGATGACATCACCTAGAGGTGACATGGACCTCTCCTATACCTGCCATGTGCCCCCACCTAGAATGTTGTCATCTATACTATGTGGTCCCAGAGGTTACATAACATAGTTAAAGGTCGGCGGACCCATACTGGCATTGATCACGATACATAAATATCGACGGCCATGAGGCATTGTGGGGACCCAAGTTGCACAGGAGTTAATTCTCCAAGGTGGTCCTGCAATCCAAACCACAGTTTCACTGAGGGGTTACGTGTCAACCTCATAATAATTGCGGGATGAAAGACGGGTTACTCCAAACCACAGATGCATACCCCCACAATTTGAAAATCGTTAAGTGATCTAACTATTTGGTATCTTAGTCCAAGAATAGAAGCTGTGGGTTCCAGTGGACATGCGCTTCCAGTTGTGAAGTCCAAAGACTTGACACTCCGGAATAATGGTTCATAAAGAATGAAAGGAATAACCTTATGAAGTTTCGTAGTGTCGAAGTGACATGACATAATGACGTCACCAAAGGTGACATGGAAGTGTTCAGAGGTTAATCGTTTGGCGTGTTGGGGAGGTACGGATGTGAAATGATCTGAAGTCCCGAAGTCCCAAATCTCCTAAGTCTCAGAACTCAGATGCCTGAGGTTCCATAGTGAGTGCCAGTAGTTGGACGGTTGATCCACCCTACTTCACAAGTTTGGTAATCCGGAACTCCGAGGGGATTGTCGTGATGTTATTTGAAAACTTTCGAAGCTAGAGGCACAAAGTCTCGAATAAGAACCTATTGATCTAGTGCTTGGCCACATCCCATGGTCACATGGGTTGGGTGCTAAGAGAAAGGGACTAGTGCCTGAAAATTATTGCAGAACAGAGAAGAGTTCAGAAAGAAAATGGAATCTGAAAGTTTTCTTTGAATCATATTGGTTTATGAATATTGTGGAATTTTTAAGGACTGATGGCCTAATTTTTTTTGGTTGACTACACATTGTGTTTGCAACACAGAGTGTAGAGAATGGAGGAGGCACATAATGCTTTTAGTTTAGAGAATGAAGCTAAAGGAAGGATGTCCATTTGGGAGTTGAAGGATCAAACTCCAATGGGCATGGAGAAGAGATAGATACGGAAGGAGACATGATGAAAATCATTGAAATATTGCAAAAAGATGCCTAGACTCACCAAGCAGATAAAAAAAATCTCATGAAAATCAGGGATCAATAGGGAGAATTCAACTTAAAGTTGATACATAGCTTGGAAAGAATTGAAAAGAAGTTGGATAAGGAGAGTGGCTCAAGCAAAACAGGGAGTCATAGGACCCTTGAGAAGAAAGGAAGATCAAGAAGCGTTACCAGGCATCATTGTCACTCCCCAAAACATTCAATAAGAGGGAACACAGTAGTTCAAGCCCATATCCTACCAGAAAGCATAGGATATATGGAGTGGATGAACTGAAGAAATAAATGAACAAGACGAATCCTCCTACTTTTGATGGAGAACACAAGAAAGATGAAGATGCTGAGACATGGCTGCTGGGCATGAGGAAATATTTCCAACTTCAGAACTATTCTTTTCACAGAGAGGGAAGAATTTCCATTTACCAACTTAAAGGAAAATCATCCATATGGTGGGAGCAGCTTGTGAAAGTACAACACGCCAGATAGAAGAATGTTACATGGAGGGAATTCAAGAGACATTTTGAAAAGAAGTACTTAACTAAGAGGTATTATGACAAGAAAATGAAAGAGTTTTTCGAACTCAAGCTGGGAAGTATGCCCATTGATGAGTATGAAAGAAGATTCTTGTAGTTGTTGAAATATGTTCCCTTCATCGAGGATGAGACAATTAATATTCAAAGGTATATGAGTGGGATTCCATCTTCCATTAGTGACAAGATCCAATATGATGTCCCAAAAACTATGGAAAAAACTATATGGAGAGCAAAACGCTTATATGATCAACAAAAAGAAAAGCCTACTTTCCAAAAAGCTTGGGAAGACAAGAAGAAGTTTAAGAGGGAGCATAGGAAAAAGGGAAACAAACCACCTTTTTCAGGAATAACCCTCAAGGCCAGCCAGGTTTTAGAGAGCCCATGAAGGCTGAAGTAGGTGGGAAAATGCCAAGATAACCACCTATGGAATGTTGGGGTTGTAAATGAAATCATAGGTACATAGATTGCCCCCACAGAAATGACAAAGTGAGGGATTTCCACAATGTTGAATAGGCAGAAACAGTGGAGGACATGGGAAAAAGTGTAGCAAGGATCTACGCATCCCTGGACAACAAGCAAGAAGAATATCAGTCACATACGATTTAAGTGGAAGGTATGATCAACAACCAACCCATTATTATTTTAATTGATTCAGGAGCTAGTCATAGTTACATAGATCCTAGAATGGTGGACATTTTACATTTGCTAAGAAGAAAGCATGGAAAATATTTTTTAGTGTAGTTGGCTACATGATCCATGAGAAGGGTTGTTGAGTTGGTTAAAATCTATCCAATGGACATGAATGGACTGAGCACAAGGGCTGAATTGAACATCTTACCTTTGGGTTCCTATGAATTTCTAATTGGGATGGATTGGTTGGAACAACACCATGCCATATTAGACTATCGTAACAAGGAATTCACTTTCTTGTATGAGGAAGAAAACCCAAAGAAAGTCCAAGGAATTCCCAGAGCAATTGCTATCAGAGAAATCTTAGCAATGCAATTGAAGAAGTGCTACAGGAAAGGCTGTCAATTATTTGCAGCTCATATGGAAGAAGCACCTAAGAATAAGGTGTCAAGTATTGAAGACCATGTAGTATTAAAATATTTTGAAGATGTATTCAAGGAGGTACCAGGACTACCCCGAAGAGAGGTATTGACTTCTCTATAAACCTGATGCCTGGAGCAGCTCTAGTGTCAAAAACTCCTTACAAAATGAGTACACCAGAGATAAAAGAACTACAATTGTAGCATGAAGAACTTATAAAGAAGGAGTATATACACCCAAATGTGTCACCTTGGGGTACCCCAATCTTGTTCGTGAAAAAAAAAGATGGGACATTGAGATTGTGCATTGATTTCAGACAGTTGAACAAGGTGACTATTAAGAACAAGTATCCTTTTCCAAGGATCGATAATCTCTTTGATCAGTTCAAGGATGTCGAGATGTTTTCAAAAATAGATCTCAGGGTAGGGTACCACCAGGTAAGGATAAAATATGAAGACATCAGTAAGACCGCCTTCAGAACAAGGTATGGTCATTATGAATTCATAGTGGTACCATTTGGGTTATCAAATGCACCTGCTATTTTCCTGTGCCTAATGAATGGTGTATTCAGAGAATATCTAGACAAGTTTGTCATAGTCTTTTTGGATGACATCCTGGTGTATTCCAAGTCGGAGGAAGAGCATGAACATCATCTGAAGATGGTGTTGCAAGTGCTAAGAGAGCACCAACTATATGCCAAATTGAGCAAGTGAACATTTTATCAAAAGAAGATCCATTACTTGGGACATAGTATTTCAAAGGATGGGATAGTCGTGGATCCTGAGAATATAGAAGCCATCAGAGAATGGCCAACACCAAATAATGTGACAGAAGTCAGATCCTTTATGGGTCTAGCTAGATATTACATAAGGTTCATTGTTGGATTCTCAAGGATAGCTCACCCCATCACTTCATTGCAAATAAAGGATAAGAAATTTCAATGGACAGAAGAATGTGAGAGAAGCTTCCAACAATTGAAGCAGTTTTTAACCAGTGCTTCGATCCTGAGGATTGTATACCTGATTGAATATTTTGCAGTGCTTACAGACGCATGAAAAGAAGGACTAGGAGGAGTCCTTAGTCAGAATGGGTTTGTAATATGTTATGAGTCAAGGAAACTGAAGGATTATGAAAAGAACTATGCAAATCATGATTTGGAGTTGGAATCCATAGTGCACACTCTAAGGAAATTGAGGCACTACCTCATGGGAAAGAGGTTGAAATTGAGGACATACTATAATGGTCTGAAGTATTTGTTTGATCAACCAACCTTGAATTCTAGGAAGAGTAGATGGTTGGAATTCCTTTGTGAGTACGACTTTGATATCAAGCATATCAAAGGAAAGGAGAAAAAGGTGGTTGATGCACTCAACAGAAGAGTGGATGAACTATAGGCTACGACCATTAGCATGTATCAAACTAATATTAAAGGCAAAATTTCGGAAGCTGCAAATGCAGATTTGCAGTACCTGGAATTGGTGGCAAAGCTACAAGAAGGTAAGATGCTACAAAAAGTGGAAGATTATAAATTGGAAGTTGATGGAATACTCTTGTACAAAAACATAATTTATGTACCTAATTCCCAGGAGTTGAGAATTATGATCTTGAAAGAAATGCATAATGTGCCTTATGATGGGCACCCTGGATATCAGAAAATAGTGGCAACAATCAAGATCCATTACTTTTGGCCAGGCATGAAGAAGGAAATTGCAGAATACATCGCCAGATGTATGGAGTGCCAGAAGGTTAAAGATGAACATAGGCACCCAACAGGGTTGCTACAACCTTTACCCATTCCTGAGTGGAAGTGGGATGTGGTGACAATGGATTTCATCACAGAATTGCCCAGAATCGACAAGAAACATGATTCCATCATGGTGTTGGTGGATACGCTTACGAAAGCTGCCCATTTTATTCCATTGAAGATTACTCACAAGGAAAATAATGTTTTCGATACCTATATGAAGGAAGTAGCACGATTGCACGGTACCAAGACAATTATGTCTGACAGAGACCCAAATTCACCTCAAAATTCTAGAAAGGGTTATTCAAAGGGTTCAGAATGAATCTAAACTTCAACACAACCTATCACCGTGAGTCATATGGAAAAAAAGAAAGAGTAAACCAAGTGATATGAGATATGTTAAGGATGTATGTGATGGACAAACCATCTAAATGGGAAGATTATCTACACTTGGTAGAATTTGCCTACAAAAATGGGTATCAAGCATCACTGAAAATGAGCTCGTTTGAAGCACTTTATGGAAGAAAGTGCAACACCCCAGTAATATGGGATAACCCAGATGATAGGGTAGTGGTTGGGATAGATTTGCTTAAGGAAGTGGAATAAAAAATGTTGAAGATTAAGCAAAATTTGAAGGCTGCCCAAGATAGGCAGAAAAGTTATGCTGATAAGAACAGGACCCACTGGGATTTTAAAGTGGGTGATCATGTTTTCTTGAATGTGAAAGCCAACATAAGTACCCTGAAGTTGGGAAACATTTCCAAGTTGGCAACTATATATTGTGGGCCATTTGAAATCCTAGAAAGGATTGGACTAATTTCTTATATGCTTGCATTCCCTGCATCCATGACTGTAAATAATGTGTTTCATGTTTCATTGCTTAAGAAATATATACCTAATCCTAATCATGTGATTGATTGGAATGTGATTTAGGTGGTGCAAGAAGCTGTCTTGCAGGTGCATCCAGTGCATATATTGGACTGAAAAAGAAAGCAACTCTAGAATTCAGCCATAGGGCTTGTAAAAGTCCAGTGGACTTGGTATGGTCCCGAGGAAGCAACATGGGAGCATGAAGATGCTATGCGGGTAGAGTACCCACGTCTTTCTGAAGATTTTGGAAATCTTGTTTTTGTTGTGTAAATAAGTTGCACTGAGGATAATGCAAAAATAAGGGGAGGGGATTGTAATACCCCAAGGCCGAGCCCCTACTGAATTGTAATTGTGTTTATAGGATGGTGAGATGAGTGGTTATAAGTTGAGAGACTTATGTGTTTTTTAGGCTAGTGAGCCAAATGCCAAGGCCAATGAGCCTGATTTTGTATATGTAAGTACTCACATCATTAATAAAATTACATTGTTGCATGTATACCAACCACAAAGAAGAGTTATGGGGGCTAAGCTCCACTAGGTAGGGTAAGGGAGGGGGACTAAGTGTCTAGGCCTAGGGGCTAAGATAGAAGGGCTTACCTCTAAGGGAATACTATTTTATTATTATTTCCCAAAGGCCATGGTTGAATTAAGCTGTGTTGTCCTAAGTTCCCGGGAAAAAGGGAACACGTGCTAAGTGGAACTCATGCGACTTCAGAAAGACATGTGTCAACCTGGGTGCATGCATTTTATAGCTGAGGAAGCCAGTTTGTTGGGGGTTCGCTTCCCATTTGGATGTTTCTTCCCATCCTTGTGTCTGTACTAGTTTCGAGTTTCCTCATGACCCTTATGTTTCTATGGAGGTCTGTCACCTTCCCGATTGACCATGGATTCATGCATTGAAGCAGTTCTCCATCATCATTGCCTCTGTACCTAGTACACACCTTTGGAATCCTGCAGTCGTACTTGAGTTGTTCCGTGTGTCTTCGGTGAAGGCAGATGCATTTGTATTCGCATGAGATGTGTTGTGTCATAGCGTTAGGTTGTTTCTATTTTTGGTGTCCATAATCGTTTCCTTTTGCTGTCGTCACCCATATGTTAGTTGAATGCTATTGCAGTATTTATTAGGAGATGAATTGAAGAAGCAGGTTTTTAGGCCTGTAAGAAACTCTCCCAGGTGAGAGAGTTTGCTGGGAAGTGAGTCCTTATGGAAGGGAGTCCTGTAGAAGCTACATTACTCTAAGACTTTTGGTCCAACCTGTTGTTGAAGCCGAAGGTAAGGGAGGTGTACTAGCTGATGGACTTGTATTAGTGAAGGTGTACCCTCCTGGGGTGGAGCAAGCATGTGGGGAATGAGGGTATGTGGGTTGTGGGCGTAAGTGGCTCCTGGAATAAAAGATCCTTCCTATTGTTTTGTGCAACTTCCTTGTTTTCCTTGCCAAGACTAGAATTCCCTTGCCCGATGGAGTTTATTTCCAGCTTGGGGTTGACCCACTGCTGAGCGTGATGAACAATGTGGTCTAAGGCTGGGAGGTTCATGGAAGGTCTACACGCCGTTGGTGGTTTTACTCCAGTTAAAAGATAAGTATCATTTCCATGCTTAATTATGTATGTTATGCATGTCTATGTTTCTTGAAATGTATCATGTGTTCCCTTGCATGTGGACTTACTATCAATTCCATTTGAATCTATATGGTAGCAGTAACCCTATGTTAATTGTTTTAAGATTCATTAAAATGAATGTCATATATATATATATGTATGTTCTGAGAAGTGGTGTTGCCTGGCCTATTGGTGGCTGGGGACATTACAGTTTGGTATTAGAGCTAAGTGAATTCTGTGAGTAGTGGCATTGCCTGACTTGTTGGTGGTTAGGGACGTTAGAAAAGTAAAGAAAATCATTCAAGAATTGAGAAAGGAAATATTCCATTGGAAGAGTTCGGATGGTGTGTCGAGATGTTGGATAGACCTTCCAACTCACCACAGTGGAATACATGACATATATATGTGGTATTATAGAGTCAATGCAAGGACACATTATGTAGATGTGGCCATGGTTATTGGAACATTGGTTTATTTATTTGTAATGTTTGATTACATTATGAAAATATTGGGTGCTGATAATGCATGTGTAAGGAATGGTAGTTTCATTCCATTAAATATGATTAAAAAAATAGAAGTTATTGAATTATGAGTATGATACAATTATGATATCATTTCCTGAGTTTTTGTAAATGTGCAATAAAATGGTGATGTGCATGAATATTGACGACTTTTTTGGTTGAACGAAAGTTGAGAAAATTTGCAAGAAGAATGGTCTCTGGTATGGAAGTGGTGTAATCCCATAAGGAAGACCAATACTTGCTACTGCAAGAGCCAAACATTATGAGAGGGAATCTCATGCTTGGGAAATTCAATTTTCCTATATGAAATTGATTTGAATTAATAATATAAATTGTTATGATGATATCTCATGATTATTGTATGTGTGATGATATAGATGAGATAATGGTTATTGAAGCTAGAGAGCTCAGGAAGAAGGATACTATTAGGACATTGGAACCCTATGATTTCCATAGGCTATATATTTCCAGTGGGATTTTGGTATTAAGTTTGCACTCTCCTTACACGAGAACACCTTGGCAAATGATGGATCACCCGAAGGATTGTGTAGAAGAGAAGGGGATGCATGATCCTGGAGGGTGAGTATAAAAAGGAAAAGGAAACTTAATAATGAATATGGTATGATGGTTGGAATCACGAGGATGTGTTAAGAAGGAACAATGAGATGAATTCTTTCCCACGACAATGAGAAGGAAGTATTGGATTATGGTTGTAAACTTATTTTGAATACACGTCTGTATTTTGGAGTGGAGAACTCTTGTGAATAACATAATTGTTATATGATAAAGGATATTACATGTATGTTTTTATGGTGGCTACATAGGAACAACTGAAAATAAGTCATGAATTAGGTACTTGGAAAGAAGAGAACCAAAATGAAATGGAGCTCAAGGACAAAATCATGTAACAAGTAAAGTCTAGTAGACATGTTGTAGCTCAAAAGAAGAAAAGTAGACATAAAGATGCAATGCAAGTGGCACATATGCAACTATTTAAGATTTTGGAGATTCCATTATCACAATAGGAGTTCCTAGAGCCACAAATCTAAGACTTCCCATCCGACCTTGTGATGGAGCCCAGGAGGGAAGTGGTACATCCTAAGGGATTGTAGTGTAGTGCAGAGAAGGGGGTGCACTTCCTTGGGTTGTGCAAGTTGAGGGGAATGAGAGTTTGTTATTTGGAATTGTTGTGGGAATCAACAAATTGTGAAAGTTGTTGCATCTATAGTTCCTGGAGCC
>JZKD02S1938237.1:13624-24181 GCA_000966675.3 Picea glauca
TTTTCATTTTGAATCATCTTGTACTTGAACATTTAAGTGGGGTAAAAGGAGGTTTCCCCCTCGAAGAGGCTTATTATCTAAAATTATCTCTTTTTCAAGGCATTGAATACTTTTTCTGAGGTTTTTCTATGCTATATTGATATTTGGTTCTTAACGTGTAATATTCTCATGAGAAACTAGTTCATCCAACTGGGTCTCCATTACTCCACTTCTGGGAATTATAATGTATTTCGACCATCACAGATACTCCTCTGACCTCACACATTAGGGGGAATATGTTATAGAAATATTTTCCTAACCCCATGCAACTTGCTCAAAAAGCATTTTCCATTTCCCTATGAAGACTTGAAGTCCCCTTTTCAAATTCCCAGTGTTAAAAATCATATTTTTCCACATATATGTGCCCTATCAGTTATACATCATGTGTATACATAGGTTGCACCACTACAACCCACATACATTGCGTTTTGTGCTCAAAATTAAAAATTGTGTTGGGTTTCCATGTCACATCACGAGATTCATGATCCTTGACCTTACATATATTGGAAACGTTCTGACTTGGCCCTTCAGCTCCATTTGAAGGCTATAAATGGGCCATATCCAAACCATAGAAAGGGAGAAGAATTAAACTTTTGGAGAGAAAATTTACTCAGGAGAAATTATTCACTTCATATTGAGTATGCATCCCTTTGTCATTTAAAGTTTGAACACATTTTTCAGCCCCCAAGCTCTTCCCTCTTTGATGGAGAACCTCATTGTCTCTCTTATATGAGTTTTCCTTTGGTGGACGATTGAAGTGGTGGAGCCCCGACTGGAAGGGACTTAGTTTATCAATTCCGAGATGTGGTGACACGAAATGTTGTCACGTGTATACTTATATTGATCATATTTTAATAGAAATAATCATTTATCATCTAATTAATATCTTGAAAATATTTGAATCGTTATTCCATGGACATATTTGTTATGAATGTTGATCGATTATTCTATTATATGTGCTATCAATATATATTATCACCATATTCTTGCATATCTTGGTTGTTGAGAACAAATTGCAGGTATAAATATTTGAGACAAGTGCTCAACTTTGGTCTTCATTGAACATCTGGACGAGGTAGGATATTTATCTTGTCTTATTAGCAATGTTTTTTATATAGAATACCTGATATTAGAGTTGGTTTATGTAGTCATTTTGTCTATTGTGGTTTACCCCATGCCATAGAGTGATTTTCCTCGTAACAATTGTAGCTTCTCAAGATTGGCCTAAAGTCATTGAATATGCAGGCTTAGTTTTTTCTCAGGCACACCATTGAGAACTTATTCAAGACATTTATAAATTCTAGTAGGATCCTATGTGAAACATTGCAACTAGAGGAAATATTAAGGAATTTTTCGCATCTCTATCAAAGGAATATAGGGCACAAACCAGAGCGAAAAATATTTGTATAGATGTAGTAAGTGAGGGTCATATTTATCAAGTTCTATTGTACGAATCAGATTTTAGTCACAAGGCTTGCGCATGTCTTGAACCAAATTATCAACATCCGATGACTTTTGTGGTGGTTCAAAAGCGTCACCATACCAGGCTCTTTGCAAATAACCATTAAGATCGAAATGTTATTTTTTTATAGACTTTAATTAGCAGGGAGACAAGATGGAAATAATTATTGTTTCTTTATCCAGATCGAAGATTTATATGGAGGATCCATTATTGATGTTTTCAACAGTTGTTTTGGTGTAACAATGCTGACAAACTTAATTGTCATGCACACGAAGAAATTCATGGACATGCAAGAATCCTGACTCCAGAAAGTTCTAGACACATTAAAGAAAAGAGATTTGTCTGTGTCCTACTCTCCTTGACGGTTATGAAATCAATGCAACTTGAATGAAAACATATTTTTCTAATTCATAATTAGATCCATGAACAAAGTCTTATTAAGGGATGGAAAATTAAAAGGAGAAAAAAAACTCCTCCACTAAAAAGAGCATCGTAAACCCTAATAATGATTGTATTTATGAAGTATAGAATGGTAGCACAATGGGATTGACTATGAAGGTTGAGGTTTTAGATCAGTGATGTATTTTAAACCCTAACACATGTGAATGGTAATAACACAAAAAACATATGTAAGACTGAACGTAGAGTGACTGGGCACAAGCCTAGATAGAGGGGCAGAGAGTAGAGACAATAGAGGGGCCTCATATATGACACTAAAATGTGAGCCTGGTATAGGAAGAGAGAGCCTAGGATAAGAAAAGAGAGCCTAGGATAGGTAGAGAGGAATTTATAAACACATATAGGTTTCTCACATGCTATGGAAAACTGCCATAGCGAATTTCAGTCCTAAAAACCACGGGATATGATACCACTATTAGATGTACACGAATTAGGATAAACATGGAATGAAATTTCATTAATATGTTACACATATAAATACATAAGCTTGAAATTTGTATTCATATTCCAAGAGTTCGCTTGGACCCCCAATGACCATTACACCCACTTGACGTTTCATATCCATTTACAAGTGACTAATACCATAACCCTAGCGGATTAGGTTTCCAACACAACCACCCATTTCAATGGAAAACATGTGAGTTTTCAAGGAATAATCACCCATTTCAAGTTTCAAATTTTCACACTAACTTCCACAGTTTATAGATCCCCCATTATAAATCATGATTTGAGAGTTATTAACAACATGGATATAGTATTATTTTTCTTAGATGATGTGGTGATAAATATAATTATGGGTGATATTGTTTCCAATTAAGACAATGACCTTCTTATGCTTGATATAGCTAGCCAAATTTAAAGTTTGAGGAGAGGAAATATTGATCACTATAAGAAGAGAGATTTGGAATTCTTTGCCCAATTGGTCAGAAAGAGAGATTCCTTCAAGTGGGGGGTGATGTCGTTCTAAGTCCCTCTATCAAATTCATCATAAAAAATTTCCTTAGGGGTGAACATAAATAATTTATGTTCCTTAACTTCATGACTCAGAGAATGT
The DNA here is from genome assembly GCA_000966675.3 of Picea glauca. Taxonomy (NCBI): domain Eukaryota; kingdom Viridiplantae; phylum Streptophyta; class Pinopsida; order Pinales; family Pinaceae; genus Picea; species Picea glauca. The sequence continues at coordinate 16,639 of JZKD02S1938237.1, forward strand.
TTTTCATCACAATTGTAGAAGAGACCCTTGAGTTGATGTTCTTCCATTTCAACTTGTGTCAACTTGTGGACCTTAAGTGGTGGAGTAGGATACTAAGGGGCCACCACATTTGAAGATAGGAATTGAGAAACGTTAGGGTGTTTGGACTCAACATAAGACATAACTTGAATGTGAAAAGTGAGTTGAGTGGCATCTAACTAGGTAGCAAGGTCATCGCCACTTATGCTTTGATGTCCTCCTTAAGACCACTGATAAAGAATTATTTAAAAAGTCATTATTTAAATTTTGTGTTTTGACATCCAAACATTCAAAAACATCAATATATTCTTCCATTGTAGTTATTTTACAAAATTTGGTAAGGGCCCACAAAATTATCATCCCTAATAAAGTGAGAAAACAAGGATTTCACACAATACTTCCATGTAATGAACCCTAGAGAGGATTTCTTATGTCATTTCCACCACTTCCAATGTCCCCTATCTAGATATGGAACATTGTTTCAATGTTTCAATGGGTCATTTGTTATGGTATGGAAGGAAACGTAGTGTTCCATTTGGTCAACCCAACCTACTATATCTTACCCATCGAACTTATTTAGATCAACTTTAGGTAGGTGAGGCATCATATTGTGGGAACAATAAGAAAATGATTGGTCATTATTATAACCTTCTTCTTCATCAATGTGCTTTACTTTATTAAAACACTCACTTGAGCCACCATCATCATGCTTTCCCTCCAACTTGTCTATATTATCAAAACAAAGGTCAACGTAAACATTGAGGGTAGTCATATTGGTCTCAATTGTTTTGACTAATAGGGTGAGAGAATGAAGTATTTTCTTGAGTTCATTCATGGTTGACATGTTATAGGTGTGGTTCATGGGACCATGGGGTCCACCTGAGAGGTTATCCAAGAGCTAGTACAACACATTTAATGTCATGAGAGGAATCCATGGAGATCGGTCGCAAGAAATTGTATCGGTGGGTGCACCAAAAAAATATTATTATAGAGCTACACCACTATAATCAACATCACATAATGAGTCCCTTTTCTAAAAATTCGGTGGGTGTATTACTCCTATATAAGTATTATTGTGCTAAAAAAATACTGAAATTCTTGATATCCTAATTATGTACAAATTATTCTTCTTGTGTTATAGAGGCTAGAGCTTGCAGGGTCCTAAGGACAAAGTTGTGTCAAGTGTTATAGCTCTCTGATATACTTGAGTATTTCCAACAATAGTCCCATCAAGATCTGGTGGAATAGGACAAATGGTAAGTGAACTGAAGTGGACATATTACAACTAAGTCAACTTTCTAGATAAAATTTAATAGGAGTATTTTAGATTTAAGGGAAGTTTCTTACATATTTGTGGATATTTTAGGGTAGTGCACTCCTCTTTCCCTCTCTTCAACCTGAAATAATATAAATGTTTAGGGAAACACTAGTATTTTATGCATCCATGGATGGAGAATTGATTTTTCCTCATTTTAATGGAGCCAACTACCATATTTGGGTTTATCAAATAACTAATAGTCTTCGTAACAAGGGTTTATGTATGTATTTGGAGAAACCACTTCTGTGTGAAAGTTATTATGTTTATAACTTCATATGTTTAAAGAAGGATGAAGCCCCAAATTTCATCACTTTTTATGTGCATCTATACATTGTTGATCACACCAAGGATAACAAGAGTGTAATACAAATTTGGGATGCTTCCAACAACTTATTTGGCACATTCAACACTCATTAACTTGAAATTGACCTCCCAAACCTCAAAATGGTATACTTATATACCATCAAGAAGTATATTAATAGGTTCAAGAACATAAAGGATGAATTTATTACATAAGGATCCTTGGGAAAAATTATTATGAATACATCAATATTGTACTTAATAAAATTTATCCTACATTTAGAAATTTTACTATGCCCTTTTAAATCATTCCTTTTTTTCTCAAGGCATCTACTATTCACTTAATTTAGAGGACATGTTTTATAATCTTAATCTACCATTAAGTTACCTTGAGGAATTTGGGTGAACTACCCTCTAGATATCAACCTCATTCTGAGGATTCTACCTCATACGTGCATGAGTCTATAGGGGAAACTTCCAAATCCTCAAAGAAGAAGAGGATGACTTGTTCTTATTCCCATAAGGAGGGACATATTTTCAAAAATTGTCTTATTTTTCTTCAAAAGATTGAAGAAATTGCAAGGAAAACAACTAGAAACAATTCCCTCTATGAAGAAAAGTCTCTTAACTCTACTCATTTATCTGTGTGCTCTACTTTATGGTCTTCTACTATTTCAAAAGAATGCATTGCAATTTTTTGGGAAACTAGAGATATGATAATGTACGAGCACATTCTCTCTAACTACAATGATCAACATAAATGTGAGAAAATAACTATTAGTGATGAATCAACTCTCTCAATTTCTAGGTGTGGCACAATTGTGACTAATGATGCTAAGTATGAGGATTTTCTCCATGTTCTTGGAGAAATATTGAATCTACTATATATTTATCACATCATATACACCAATAAAAAGGTGAACATATGGGTTTTTAAAGATGTAAGTGATAGGTTCAAAGTTGTTTCTTTTATATATTGTGATGAATCCAAACATATGTACAAGTTTGAGAAGTGTTCTTCAACTCACACTTAAAATAAATTCATTACAATAGTAGCCAATGCAGATAATGACAGTAATCTATGGCACTTTCATCTAGGTTACACCAATTATAGATCCTTAAGAAACATGAGTCATCATCACCTAGTTGAAAATATTCCATAGATTGACCCTCTTAGTGGTGTTTGTGAGGGATGTGTGATGGGTAAACATCATTGATAGACATTTTCAAAGGAAAACTCAAGGAGTGCCTCTAAGCCCCTTGAATTAGTTTGCAATTATATTTGTGGCCACATGGACACCTCTTTTCTTGGGGGAGCCAAGTACTTCCTCAAATGTATTCATTATTATTCTCAATTTCTATGGATCTGCACCATTGATCCAAGGATGAAGTGTTTCGAAAACTATACAAATTCAAAACTCTAGCTAAATCTCGATGTCAATAGAATATCATGTAGTGTAAAAGTAATATCATATCTCTTTCTTGGGCCCACAATAGATATTTTATTTATTTATTTTTATTTTGTAGGTTTTCAATGGGAAAAAGAGGGTCATGACATTTAGATAAAGGTATGTGTATTTTTTAGCATAATTTAAAGAAACCACTTGCATACATGAGTTCCCATTAGAAAAACACCCAATCTCAAAAAGCAAATCATCAAAATTGGAGTCTATAAAGTGAAGATATCGTTGATTTAAAATAAATTATTTTAGGGTTTTTCCATGACGATTGTGTAGATTGTAGAACATATTTATTTTAACATGATGAACATATTACCACTAGACCAATTCCATCGAAAATAAGATATTTGGGGCTTTAATTTGATATATTATATGATATAATTATGAACAATATTGGGTTTCCTACAACCCTTACAATTTTGTATCCTCAATACCATATATCTCATACTTACAGTGGCTTACAAAATTTTATAGGGTTATATCAGCCCCCCTCATTGAGGAATATCCCATGATATACCAAGACTATGTGGAACATGCAAATTATGTGGAAGAAACATTGCAATTATGTCAATTGTTATAGTCTTAATAAACAAAGCATGTAATTTCCCAACACTTATACTAGTTTATATTTCATACATTTTAGTTATCAAAAAACCCATTCAATCAACATACCTTTTCATTGCACATAGCAGCTTATAGATTTCCTTGACTCTAGGTTAGACATTCCCTTTCACATGGTACTATTGGAATCATATCCTAATCAAGGTCAAATTTAATCCCAAGTTATGAGGGGTTATACATAGTGTTAGTTTAGGATAGTTTAGTGAGATTAGGTCAATATTGCATTTTTTTAAGTTTAACTTTTTTGTTTCATATTTTATTTTCAAACTTTCATTGTCATAAAACCAATTCTTTATCGCAATATTTGTGTAAGACTTCTCATCAGTCAGAAAACATCCATTGTAGAGAGTAGTTAGAGACCTCATATTTACATTGATATCTGGATTGAAAATTTAAAATGAGATTTTGAATACATAATGAGTATCTTAGTCTAAAGGATTGTCTCAATCATCTAAACCATCTTCCCAAGGCATGTTGTCAATGGGGAGGCCATAGGTCATTAGTTCAAATTCGGTCAAGAACCTTGGGTTACCATCCACTATTGTGGTTCACAATTGAGTCATCCTCCATCTAAATATTCTAGGGAAGAGGTGGGGATCCTATAATGTTTTACTTGTGAAAGAAAGGTAATTATTATATCAATCATTTAAAATTGGCTTGATCATTCCATGTATTTTAGTTTGTGATGCAGGAGCATCGCTCTCCCTCATCATGCACCAACATATTAGCATGAGTGGTGCACATTCAAAGAAGGGAGAGGCACCACCCTCTCATTTTTCCTTCGAGAATATAAATTGTGATAAAGGAAATTAATGCTAACAGGTTGGAAGAGCCAAGTTGTTCCTTTGCACAAGCTATAGATGAGGTCACCATTAAGTGGTTGACAGTAGGAGTGATCTGCATTCAATTCAAATCAGATTCCCATCATTGTAATCTTCCCACTAGACAGGTGTTTTGAATGGTGATTAGACACCACTAGCTTAGCTTGGAGGGAAGCTCTTCAAGCCCCTCTTGTATAAACTCTTGTATTGTTGCCAGTAGAGATAGATCACAGATATGCATAGAAGATAGGAGGAGAAACATAGATATCCGAGACTTAGTTGTAGTTCGGACTCATATATTGTAATGGAAATTCCACCATTAATAGAAAAAGGACATATTTTCTTGTTTTCCAATTTCCGTGTAATGGATGTTTTTTTGTGAATGTCATTTGTATGCATGTATGTTGTAGATGTATGTTAGAAATCGTCTGTAGTGGTAGGATTATAATTTTCTATCTATGAGTGTGTTGGATTAAGTCTGGTTCTCAAGGATAAGTGCAAGGAGTGTGCGACAGAGGGCGGAAACTCTGTGAACCGATGCAAGGAGTGTGTGTCTGAAATCGTTCGAGTAAGAAGAGAAGTTGTTGAGAGGGCACACCAAGATAATTCACAGACTCGGAGTGAAATTTCAAGGTGGTTAGGTACCTTGGAAAGAAAGACTGTGTAGGAGGAAGCATAGCACAAAGTTACTGAATACTATGTAATACCATGTCAGGAGGGCATAGAGAAAGTATGAGAGCATACAAGAGAAACACATTCTGAAGTGTTGGAATCCTTAACAGAACCCCAGGGTTGTTGAACACTCTGAGGAAGGAAGAATTTGCAAGAGCGCATCGATAAATGAAAGGATATGCTTTAAGACTTATGGAAGGGCTCACGGAGAAGTCATCGAAAAGATTAGCCAAGCGCAAGGAGTGCGCTAAGGATACTGTAAGTTCATCTTACAAGATCAATAGGAAGGGCATCAAGTTTCAGGGAGGGCACGAGAAATTCCACTAAAGTACGAAGAGAAACTGAGAACCTCAAAGGTTTCAAGCCAAGAAAAGTCTCAGAAGGACTAGCACAAAAATTTTCAAGGAAAGAAGAGGAAAGGTCGAGAACAATCTAAGTCTCGTGAATAAATTTTGATAAGTGTGAAAGGAGGTCAAGGAATTGCCAAAGTCCTGAAGACTATGAAATCATCCATCGTTGGGAGGAGACAGGTGGTAGGAGATAAAGAGATCCAGGAGCTGGAGCTCCGAGAGTTTTTCTAAGAGAAAACAAAGATCTTCGTGAAGTTGTGAAGCGCGGTTTGAATCCAGACCGTTGGATCTATAGGGGACACATGGAAGTGATCCGTTGATCTAGAGGAAGAGCACTTTGGAAGATATTTGAGGAGGCTAGTGAGAGACTCATGAAGGCTAGATTCCGAAGAGATCATAGTCATCAATCGAAAGGAGGGACGGGGACCGTTGATCCTTGCACCATTTGATTTCGTCGATTTGGAGTTCGAGAATGTAAGAATTGGATTTCATGAGAAGAGTCGAAGCCTGAAGCCTAAAGTGCTTTGTGTAATTTATCCCTAGGACACAGCCTGAGGTAATGTAATAGAAAGGGCCTAGAAATTAGAGCCAAGTGTCACCGCCAACTTCCTTCAAAGGGATAAGAAGAGAGTCGTGGGGTGAGAGGAGCCACACTTTGGGGAAAGAAGGACATGTGATAGAGTTTGTTAGGTTCCAACAAGGAGCCAAAGAGTCAATTTGACTCAGGTGTTTGAAAAATATCCAAGAACATGAGGTCGAGTAGACTTGAAGGAGAGAAGGAGGTGGGGTCTACGCTAGAGTGGTATCAGAGCCTAAAATTGTTTCAGGAAAAGGAGACATTCTGGCTACAGTAGAGGTAGAGCTTGAATTTTCCTATAGACAATAGGTGAGGGGAGACAGAGTGTGATACTCTATGGAAATATTGCAAGGTGTGCAATAGATGGAAAAAAACTAGGTGGGTTGAAGGTGAAGCAATATGGTCGTTGAAATTCATGAGCGTGGTCGAGGAGAAGTCTACCCAAAGAAAAGAAAAGTGGAGATGGACAAGAAGCTGAGTGGAATCCATGCGCAGATAGAGAGGATTGAATTTAAGATGCAGAAGGGGGAAAAAATGCATTGGATATATGAGTGGCCTTTGAAAAGGAAAACTAAGTGGCCTATTCCAAAGTTGTTGGCTCGAAGGCAACAACATATGTTAAAAAGGTGTTTGAGATATGTCAAAAACCCTAATGGCGATGGAAAGAGATCTGGGAGGAGTCTCGTAGGTTTCTAGGTGGGAAATGTGAAGGGTCCAGTTGATCTCATAAACTACCAGGAGGGAAGAGGAGACATCCTGAATTGCCAAGTGGGAAAGGGAGAAGAAATGAGCTCATCTAAGAGTTCACGTCAGCAAGGGGTTTTAACATATGGAGAGGAGGAGGAAGAAAGGCCTCATCCATATGAATATTCATTCAGAACTATAAGCCACATGAATGAAGATGATGAAAAGTTGGAAACTTTCATCACAGAGGGTAAGGATCAAAGGATCATTCTGGTCATTGGAGGAGTCGAGATATTCCTACCAAAAAACCGAGGAGAGGTTAGCATGAATGTTGTAGATGAAACAAAAGGACAACAAGATGAGATTTTCTTGAAGAAGAAGGAGAATATACTAAAGTCTATCCCAACGGAAGAGGAGAACCCAGTTGAGTTACTCACTCTGTGGGAAATGGAGTTAAAGGCATTGGAGGATTGGTTAGACAATCTTGAACCAGAAGGTGGTCACCATGAGATAGCCATGCCAAAAGATATATGCTAGAATGAGTTGCAGCTGGAGAGAGATGGAATGGGACCAGCTGAAGAACTGACATGAGTTAGTCTGTCATAGGAGGTAGTTGTTACCCATGATTTTGGTCGTCATGATGATGTATTGATGATGGTGTACTCAGGCTCTTCATAAGAACTTTCTCCTGAGAAAAGTTACTTTCATCTCTTCCCAGAAAA
>JZKD02S1938237.1:39882-53812 GCA_000966675.3 Picea glauca
CACCTCTCATTGTACTCTTAAAAAAGAACTCTTTCACTTGGACTCCAGCCGCAACTCAAGATTTTCAAACCTTGAAGATGGGCATGTGCACCACCCGAGTCCTGGCCCTTCCTGATTTCACAAAGACCTTTGTCTTGGAATGTGATGCTTCAGGGAAAGGAATTGGTGTTGTCCTTATGCAAGAGGGTCGGCCTTTGGCATTTACCAGCAAGAAACTGTCTGAAATAAATATGGGAAAATCAATCTATGAAAAGGAAATGTTAGTTATTCTGCATGTCGTTGATCTATGACACCCTTATCTATCGGGGCAATGCTTCCAAATTAAGACAGACCATCAAAGCCTCAAGTATTTTCTGGAACAATGCATTTCCTCCCTGAAGCAACAAAAATGGGTGACCAAGATCTTTGGATATGATTATGAGATCATTTACAAAAAAGGAAAAGACAATGTGGTTGCAGATGCACTTTCCCAAAAGTATGAAGATGACGGATCCCTTTTTTCTCTTTCCTTCATTGTACCATATTGGCTCCAAGCCATCCACCAAGAATGGCTACATGATCCCAAAAGTTCATAGTTGATCCAACAATTGCATTCCAATGCTCCAGCTTCCCCAGGGTACTCTTGGCTCCATGATGATCTTCGATACAAAGGCTGTTTGTATTTAAGCAAACAATCCAAACTTAAATCCACAGTACTTTCTGAGCTTCATACTACACCCCCAGTTGGGCACTTCGGGTTTACCAAAACCTATGACAGGGTCAAATGATCTTTTTTCTAGGATGGCATGAAACAAGGCATTCGTAATTTTGTAGTTGAATGTGATGTGTGTCAATGCAACAAGGGAGAAATAGTCAAATCTCTGGGCACACTACAACTGCTTCGGATTCCACCTGCTATTTGGAGCGATATCTCTATGGATTTTATTACAGGCCTTACCCAAATTGGGAAATAAATCAGTTGTCATGGTGTTTGTTGATCGCTTTTGAAAGTATGTTAATTTCTATGCTCGTCAACACCTATTTACAGCATCCACGGTAGCTCAACTTTTCATGGATCGGGTCTTCAAGATTCCTGGCATGTCACATTCTATTGTTTCTGATCATGACCCAACTTTCACCAGCACTTTTTGGCAAGAAATGTTCAAGCTACAAGGCACCCAATTGCATCTTAGCACATCTTATCATCCCTAGACTGATGGTCAAACAGAAGTTGTCAATAAGTGTTTGGAAACATATTTGAGGTGTTTTTCCTTAGAAAAGAAAAATTAGTGGGCTCAATGGTTACCCCTAGATGAATGGTGGTACAACACTTAATACCACATAGCTACACACATGACTCCTTTTGAAGCGGTATATGGACAAAATCCACCTTCAGTTCTCTCATACTTACCTGGTGTCTTGAAGGTCCAGGCAGTTGACCAAACACTTATGGTTCGAGAGGATATTCCTCGTACCCTCAAAGAGAACTTGGTCATGGCACAAAATTTCATGAAGAAACAAGAAGATCAAGGTCGCTCTGAACGTCAATTTGCAAAAGGGGATCGGGTGTTTCTTTGACTGCAACCTTACAAGCAAAATTCCCTCAAGGTCGAGCATTGTCAGAAGCTAGTTCCCAAAATTTATGGTCCTTATATAGTTCTCAAGCGTGTGGGATAGGTGGCCTATTAGTTAGCTTTTCCTAGTCATTATAAGCTACATCCTATTTTTCATGTTTCATGCTTAAAGAAGGTGATTGGAACTAAGTGCCAAATTCAAACCAACCTTCTCGAGTTAGCCAAAGAAGGATCCATTTGGATACAACCACAAGTTGTTTTGGACTAGTGTGAACATCGCCTGTGTTAGAGAACCATCAAGGAAGTGTTATTCCAGTGGAAATATCCAGCAGATGCCAATTGGGAACCAGCTACCATTCTGCAGCAATTTCCACATCTCAAGACTTGAGGACAAGGTTGTTTTTAAGGGGGTAGACATGTTAGGGTCCTAACTCGCACATAGGTAGAAAAATATATTCAGATGTAATAAAGGTAAATACTAATAATTCCTTTCAATAAAATAGAATAAGTCCAATGTAAGAAGACCTAATAGAAGCTTCCTCTTCTAGAAGGAGCCTCCTCTAGATGCTTCTTTTGATAGACATATTTAGTATAAATAGGAGTTGAGGATATGAGAACCCTAGATTGGATATTATTGTAATAGATCTCTATTCAACTGGAGGTTTCCCCCTCGAAGAGGCTCGTGAACATTTCTTTCAGAATCAAAGTGTTATTTATGTTGTTATTCTTATATCATTTCAATGCTATTCTGGTGATTGTTCTGGTTATATTGTTGTCATTCTTCCATTTCTAGCATTTTATTTTTGTTTTGCATACTTTTTATATATGGTATATTACAGAAGGAGAGAAGGAGGTGGGGTCTGCGCCAGAGTGGTATCAGAGCCTTAAATTGTTTCAGGAAAAGGAGATAGTCTGGATACAGTAGAGTCAAATCTTGAATTCTCCTGTAGACATTAGGTGAGGGAAGATAGAGTGTAATACTTTGTGGAACTGTTGCAAGGTGTGCAACAGATGGTAAACAACTAGGTGGGTTGAAGGTGAAGCAATATGGTCATTTAAATTCATGAGCACGGTCGAGGAGAAGTCTACCTGTAGAAAAGAAAAGTAGAGATGGACAAGGAGCTCAGTGAAATATGAGCACGGATAGAGAGACTAGCATTTAAGATGAAGCAAGAGGCAAGAATGCACTAGAGATATGAGTGGCCTTTGAAAAGGACAACTACGTGGCTTGTTCCAAAGTTGTTGGCCCAAAGGCAATAATAGATGTTAAAAAGGTGGTTGAGATATGTCGAAAACCCTAATGGCTAGGAAAAGAGATATATGAGGACGCACGTAGGTTTCCAGGTGGGCAATGTGAAGGGGCCAGTTGATCTCATAAACTACCAGGAGGGAAGAGGAGACATCCTAAATTTCCAAGTAGGAAAGGGAGAAGAAATGAGCTCATCTGAGAGTTCACATCAGCAAGGGGTGTTGACATATGGAGAGGAGAAGGAAGAAAGGCCTCATCCATATGAATATTCATTTGGAACTGCAAGCCGCATGAATGAAGATGATGACAAGTTGGAAACTTTCATCACAGAGGAGAAAGATTAGAGGAGCATTCTGGTCATTGGAGGAGTCAAGATATTCCTTCCAAACAATTGAGGAGAGGTTAGCATGGATGTTTCAGATGCAATAGAAGGACAACAAGCTAATATTGTCTTGGAGAAGAACGAGAAGATACTAAATTTTGTCCCAATGGAAGAGGAGCACCGAGTTTAGTTACTCACTCAGTGGGAAATGGAATTAAAGGCACTGGAAGATTGGTTTGGCAGTCTGGAACTAGAAGGTGGCCACCATGAGATAGCCATGCCAGCACGAGTTGCAACTGGAGAGATTTGGAATGGAACCAGCTGAAGCACTGACAGGAGTTAGTCTATCATAGGAGGTAGATGAAAAAAAATTCAGTAGTAAGACTATGGAATTGGAGTCTACAATAGAGTGGCTAGCCAGTGTCACAATGGATGAAATCAGAATGGGATATCAGGACAATCCACCCATATATCAACATGAAGATTTTCAACCGAGTAGACTACACAAGGTGAACCAGTCAATGAAGCAGCTGGAAGAATTCGTAGAGTAAATACGGAGGTTGATGTTGAGGTCAGCAGAAGAAGCAGTCAGTAAGGAGAAGTTGGACAGGAAGGAACCTGCACGAGCAGCAGGTAATATGAATATGCAGCAGTAGAAGAAAAGCAAAGGAGTAGGAGGACAGCTACAGGAGAAATTTTGGGATCCACGAGGATTTCAACAGAATTGGGAAGCTCATGAGTAGGAGCTCATGAATTTTCATAGTCGTGGAGTATGATGCAGGAGCATCGTTATACCTCAGCATGCGTCAGCAGATTAGCACGAGTGGTGCACATTCAAATAAGGAAGAGGCATCACCCTCTCATTTTTCCTTCGAGAATCTAAATTGTGATCAAGGCAATTAATACTGATAGGTTGGAAGAACGAAGTTGTGTCTTCACACAATATGTACATGAGGTCTCCATTAAGTGGTTGATGGTAGTATGGATCTGCATCTGATTCGTATCACATTTCCATCATTGTAATCTTCCCATTAGACAAGTGTTTGGAATGGTGATTAGACACCACTAGCTTAGCTTGGAGGGAAGCTCGTCGAGCCCCTATTGTAAGAACTCTTGTATTGTTTCCAGTAGAGATAGATCAAAAATATGCATAGGAGATAGGGGGAAAAAAAAAAAGAGTTGAGACTCAGTTGTAGTTTGGACTCACATATTGTAATGGATATTCCACCATTAATAGAAAAAGGATAGATTTTCTTGTTTGCTAATTTTCGTGTAATGGATGTTTTGTTGTGAATGTCATTCATATGCATGTATGTTGTAGATGTATGTTGGAAATCGTCTGCAGGGATAGGATTATAATTTTCTATTTGTGAGTGTGTTCGATTAAGTCTGGTTCTCAAGGCTAAGTGCAAGGATTGTGCGACAGAGGGAAAAAACTATGTGAGCCGATGCAAGGAGTGTGTTTCTGAACTCAGTTGATTTAGAAGAGAAGCTGTCAAGAGGGCACACCAGGATAATTCATAGAATCAAAGGGAAATTTCAAGGTGGTTGGGTACCTTGGAAAGAAATATTATGTAGGAGGAAGCACATCGCAGAGTTACTAAATAATCTGTAATACTTTTCCATGAGGGCATATATAAAGTACGAGAGTGTACAAGAGAAACACATTGTGAAGTGTTGGAATCCTTAAGAGAACCCCAGGGTTGTTGAACACTTTGACGAAGGAAGGCTTTGCAAGAGCGCATCGACAAAGGAAAGGAGATTCCTTAAGACTTCTAGAAGGGCTCAGGGAGAAGTCGTAAAAAATATTATCCGAGCGCAAGGAGTGCGCTTAGGATACTGTAAGTTCATATTACAAGATCAAGAGGAAGGGAGTCAAGTTTCCAAGAGGGCACAAGAAATTCCAGTGAAGGACGCAGAGGAATTGAGAACCTCGAAGGTTTCAAGCCGAGCAAAGTCTCAGACGGACTAGCACAGAACTTTGAAGGAAAGAAGAGGAAAGGCTGAGAACATTCTAAGTCTCAGGCATAAATTGTGCTAAGTGTGAAAGGAGGTTGAGGACTTGTCGAAGTCTCGAAGACTGTGAAATAATCCATATTTGGGAGGAGACTCGTGGCAGGAGATCATGAGATCTAGGAGGTTTTCCAAGAGAAAATAGAGATCTTCGCGAAGTCACGAAGAGCGGTTTGAATCCAAGACGTTGGATATAGAGAGGACATGTGGAAGTGATCAGTTGATTCAGAGGAAGAGCACTCTGGAAGTATCTGAGGAGGATAGTGAGAGACTCTTGAAGGCCAAAGTATGAAGAGATAGTATTTGTCGATCGGAAGGAGGGACGGGGTCCGTTGATCCTCGCATCGTTTAAGTTCACCGATTCAGAGTTTGGGAACGTAAGAGTTAGTTTTCGTGAGAAGATCCGAAGCCTGAAGCCCGAAGCATTTTGTGTGATTTAGCCCTGGGACACAGCCTGATGTCACATAATAGAAAGGGCTTGGCACAAAGAGCCAAGTGTCACCTCCAACTTTATTCAAAGGGATAAGAAGAGAGTCGCAGGGTGAGAGGACCCTCACTTTGGGGAAAGAAGGACCTGTGATAGATTTTTTCAGGTTCCAGTAAGGAGCTGAAGATTCAATCTGACTCAGGTGTTTAAAAACGATCCTAGACTGAGAGGTCGAATAGCCCGAAGGAGAGAAGGGGGTGGGTTCTGCGTCAGTTTGGTGGAAATGGAGTGAATTACTAAGTCATCATACAATGTTGGTGAGGTTATTTGAGCTCAATGCATTTGTTAAATGGAATTATAGGTATGGAAGAGAAATAACAATGACCATGGGTACTATGAGTTTGTTGACCATTCAATTTTTTTTACTGAGGTACTTAGAATAATGGATAATATAGGCATATTGATAGAGGGTAAAATGTGTCTAATTTATTAGCTCTACCTTTGAAGAGTGTATTCAAACATATTTAGTGCATAACCCAAAAAATACTTGACCTTGGCATGGGTGCATAGGCATTGTAGTGTAGCAATAGTAACCCAAACAAGTATAGCTTGAAACAAGGAGAGGTAGATCCGGATACAAGGCCAAATGTTGTGATATTAGTTGATATCATTGCCAACCAAGATGTTGTCACAAAGCATGGGAAGCATTCACAGTGAAGTTTTTACCAGCAAAATTGATTATCATGGTATGTCATGACAAAGACTCAATTTATGCTGGTGGGGAAGAAGTGATCTTGGTGGTGCATTAATTATGAAATTTCTCTTTTAGTTTTCCTTTGGTAAAATTGCAATAAAAAACTTTTAATTCTTAACTTTCTTAAAAAAAATCCTTGGTTGAACACAACATCACCTTGTTGTTTCTACTCTCTCTACCATTTTCCTTCATGGGGTGCAACCTGAATCTTAGCCTATCCTTCTCAAACTCATATGTGTTCTTATACGCATCATGGAAATCATCCCTATCACATTTCCAAGATCTTCCCAATATAATTTTACAATTGTCATTTGGTACAACATCAAATAAAATCTAGTCTTTATAGTCTCCAATGTGGAAACTCAACAACCATTGTTTAGACATAGAAACTTAATGTTCCTTCTACAACTAAGACACTCTATAGGAATTTGAGTGGGATGCACAATCCAAATTCAAATGTTGAATGACTTATGTGGAAACTAAATTCTTAGTACTACCTACACGTATAATCAAGTTACAACACTTACCTTCAATTTTGCACTTGGTCTTGAAAATGGTTTACCTTTTCTATGGTTCCTTTTCTTTAGGTTTTTTTCCTAGCTTCAATATCATCTTTTGAACATCATTTTTTCTACTTTTTCTTTATGTATAGAATAAATTGTATCCCTAAAACCTAATGGTTTCTCATGTAACCTAGGTTATAGCATCATTCCTTCTTCATTTTTTCATATTATGTGGACATTGATGTGCTCGATGTGCAAATGTACCACATTTAAAGCAAGTATCAGTAAAGTTTACACCGATGTCCCTACCATATCCTTAGTGTCCATTAGAATTCTATCCTCCTCTTGATATTGTATTGTTGGTTCTATCTACTTCCTCATTATTCACATTTATTTGTCTTCTTCGACTTGTTTTCCTTCCCCTTTCTATCATTCCTTTTCATTTGGAACTTTGTGATGTCCTTATTGAATTCTCTTCTACCTTCCACACTACTTGATAAGATTATTCCACATAACATAAATTTGAGTAATCAACTCATATTGAATTATAAATTTAAATCCATTTACATAACTTGCTACCCTTTGGTCTACTATTTCATTCAATCCAAGTTGAATTTCCAATCAACAGAATTATGCAATGTATTCTTAGACACTCAAATATCTTTGTCTCAAGGTCCATACTTACTTGTATAGGGTATGACGAGAATCAATTTTTATGAAAATTCCTCACCATGTTGTTCCAGGTTTTGATTTTCTCCTTTTGCTTTTGAACCCACTCCTTCTACATGAAGTCCCAGCACAAGGCAGTGTGTCCCTTCAATTTTGTGGAAGTGAATTTTACCCTTTGACGTTCCTAAATATTTTTGTATGCAAAGTAACTCTCCACCTCACATATCCAACCCACTATTATCTTTTATTTCAAACTACCATTGTGACTTTGTACTAATATTCATGTGTTCCCATTATCTCTCAAAATTTTGAGAAATTTCATTCCAAGATTCAATTTCTAATCATTTTTGTATACTCTACTTTCAATTCTAGTTATGATCCTTATTTTGTATCTTTACTCTACCTAGTTTTCAATCCTAATATTCACATTCTCAATTATTATAATTATATATTCATGGATCCCCGTCCTCCTCTATGTAGCATACCAAAAACCGCAAATCTTCTCAACCAATAACTCCTGATTTTCTCCATATCAATCCTAATTTTCACATTCTCAATTATTATAATTCTATATTCATGGATCCCCTTACTCCTCTATGTAGCATACCAAAAACTGCAAATCTTCTCAACCAATAACTCTTGATTTCCTCCATCTCAGAAACATACCACATTGCTAACCTTCATAGTTTTACCCAATATTCTTACACAAAAATTGTGTTATCCTCATTGCTTATACCTAAAATGTTCCTNGAGAAGAAATGAGCTCATCTGAGAGTTCACATCAACAAGGGGTGTTGACATATGGAGAGAAGAAGGAAGAAAGGCCTCATCCATATGAATATTCATGCGGAACTGCAAGCTGCATGAATGAAGATGATGACAAGTTGGAAACTTTCATCACAGAGGAGAAAGATTAGAGGAGCATTCTGGTCATTGGAGGAGTCAAGATATTCCTTCCAAAAAATCAAGGAGAGGTTAGCATGGATGTTTCATATGCAATAGAAGGACAACAAGCTAATATTGTCTTGGAGAAGAATGAGCAGATACTAAATTTTGTCCCAATGGAAGAGGAGCACCAAGTTTATTTACTCACTCAGTGGGAAATGGAATTAAAGGCACTGGAAGATTGGTTTGGCAGTCTGGAACTAGAAGGTGGCCACCATGAGATAGCCATGCCAGCACGAGCTGCAACTGGAGAGATTTGGAATGGGACCAGCTGAAGCACTGACAGGAGTTAGTCTATCATAGGAGGTAGATGAAAAAAAATTCAGTAGTAAGACTATGGAATTGGAGTCTACAGTAGAGTGGCTAGCCAGTGTCACAATGGATGAAATCAGAATGGGATATCAGGACAATCCACCCATAGATCAACATGAATATTTTCAACCGAGTAGACTGCACAAGGTGAACCAGTCAATGAAGCAGCTGGAAGAATTCGTAGAGTAAATACGGAGGTTGATGTTGAGGTCAGCAGAAGAAGCAGTTAGTAAG
Source organism: Picea glauca (assembly GCA_000966675.3). Classification (NCBI taxonomy): domain Eukaryota; kingdom Viridiplantae; phylum Streptophyta; class Pinopsida; order Pinales; family Pinaceae; genus Picea; species Picea glauca. The sequence goes on from JZKD02S1938237.1 coordinate 48,864, forward strand.
GAGAAGTTGGACAGGAAGGAAACTGCATGAGCAGCAGGTAATATGAATATGCAGCAGTAGAAGAAAAGCAAAGGAGCGGGAGGATAGCTACAGGAGAAAGTTTGGGATCCACGAGGATTTCAACAGAATTGGGAAGCTCATGAGTAGGAGCTCATGAATTTTCATAGTCGTGGAGTATGATGCAGGAGCATCGTTATACCTCAGCATGTGCCAGCAGATTAGCACGAGTGGTGCACATTCAAATAAGGAAGAGGCATCACCCTCTCATTTTTCCTTCGAGAATCTAAATTGTGATCAAGGCAATTAATACTGATAGGTTGGAAGAACGAAGTTGTGTCTTCACACAATATGTACATGAGGTCTCCATTAAGTGGTTGATGGTAGTATGGATCTGCATCTGATTCGTATCACATTTCCATCATTGTAATCTTCCCATTAGACAAGTGTTTGGAATGGTGATTAGACACCACTAGCTTAGCTTGGAGGGAAGCTCGTCGAGCCCCTATTGTAAGAACTCTTGTATTGTTTCCAGTAGAGATAGATCAAAAATATGCATAGGAGATAGGGGGAAAAAAAAAAAGAGTTGAGACTCAGTTGTAGTTTGGACTCACATATTGTAATGGATATTCCACCATTAATAGAAAAAGGATAGATTTTCTTGTTTGCTAATTTTCGTGTAATGGATGTTTTGTTGTGAATGTCATTCATATGCATGTATGTTGTAGATGTATGTTGGAAATCGTCTGCAGGGATAGGATTATAATTTTCTATTTGTGAGTGTGTTCGATTAAGTCTGGTTCTCAAGGCTAAGTGCAAGGATTGTGCGACAGAGGGAAAAAACTATGTGAGCCGATGCAAGGAGTGTGTTTCTGAACTCAGTTGATTTAGAAGAGAAGCTGTCAAGAGGGCACACCAGGATAATTCATAGAATCAAAGGGAAATTTCAAGGTGGTTGGGTACCTTGGAAAGAAATATTATGTAGGAGGAAGCACATCGCAGAGTTACTAAATAATCTGTAATACTTTTCCATGAGGGCATATATAAAGTACGAGAGTGTACAAGAGAAACACATTGTGAAGTGTTGGAATCCTTAAGAGAACCCCAGGGTTGTTGAACACTTTGACGAAGGAAGGCTTTGCAAGAGCGCATCGACAAAGGAAAGGAGATTCCTTAAGACTTCTAGAAGGGCTCAGGGAGAAGTCGTAAAAAATATTATCCGAGCGCAAGGAGTGCGCTTAGGATACTGTAAGTTCATATTACAAGATCAAGAGGAAGGGAGTCAAGTTTCCAAGAGGGCACAAGAAATTCCAGTGAAGGACGCAGAGGAATTGAGAACCTCGAAGGTTTCAAGCCGAGCAAAGTCTCAGACGGACTAGCACAGAACTTTGAAGGAAAGAAGAGGAAAGGCTGAGAACATTCTAAGTCTCAGGCATAAATTGTGCTAAGTGTGAAAGGAGGTTGAGGACTTGTCGAAGTCTCGAAGACTGTGAAATAATCCATATTTGGGAGGAGACTCGTGGCAGGAGATCATGAGATCTAGGAGGTTTTCCAAGAGAAAATAGAGATCTTCGCGAAGTCACGAAGAGCGGTTTGAATCCAAGACGTTGGATATAGAGAGGACATGTGGAAGTGATCAGTTGATTCAGAGGAAGAGCACTCTGGAAGTATCTGAGGAGGATAGTGAGAGACTCTTGAAGGCCAAAGTATGAAGAGATAGTATTTGTCGATCGGAAGGAGGGACGGGGTCCGTTGATCCTCGCATCGTTTAAGTTCACCGATTCAGAGTTTGGGAACGTAAGAGTTAGTTTTCGTGAGAAGATCCGAAGCCTGAAGCCCGAAGCATTTTGTGTGATTTAGCCCTGGGACACAGCCTGATGTCACATAATAGAAAGGGCTTGGCACAAAGAGCCAAGTGTCACCTCCAACTTTATTCAAAGGGATAAGAAGAGAGTCGCAGGGTGAGAGGACCCTCACTTTGGGGAAAGAAGGACCTGTGATAGATTTTTTCAGGTTCCAGTAAGGAGCTGAAGATTCAATCTGACTCAGGTGTTTAAAAACGATCCTAGACTGAGAGGTCGAATAGCCCGAAGGAGAGAAGGGGGTGGGTTCTGCGTCAGTTTGGTGGAAATGGAGTGAATTACTAAGTCATCATACAATGTTGGTGAGGTTATTTGAGCTCAATGCATTTGTTAAATGGAATTATAGGTATGGAAGAGAAATAACAATGACCATGGGTACTATGAGTTTGTTGACCATTCAATTTTTTTTACTGAGGTACTTAGAATAATGGATAATATAGGCATATTGATAGAGGGTAAAATGTGTCTAATTTATTAGCTCTACCTTTGAAGAGTGTATTCAAACATATTTAGTGCATAACCCAAAAAATACTTGACCTTGGCATGGGTGCATAGGCATTGTAGTGTAGCAATAGTAACCCAAACAAGTATAGCTTGAAACAAGGAGAGGTAGATCCGGATACAAGGCCAAATGTTGTGATATTAGTTGATATCATTGCCAACCAAGATGTTGTCACAAAGCATGGGAAGCATTCACAGTGAAGTTTTTACCAGCAAAATTGATTATCATGGTATGTCATGACAAAGACTCAATTTATGCTGGTGGGGAAGAAGTGATCTTGGTGGTGCATTAATTATGAAATTTCTCTTTTAGTTTTCCTTTGGTAAAATTGCAATAAAAAACTTTTAATTCTTAACTTTCTTAAAAAAAATCCTTGGTTGAACACAACATCACCTTGTTGTTTCTACTCTCTCTACCATTTTCCTTCATGGGGTGCAACCTGAATCTTAGCCTATCCTTCTCAAACTCATATGTGTTCTTATACGCATCATGGAAATCATCCCTATCACATTTCCAAGATCTTCCCAATATAATTTTACAATTGTCATTTGGTACAACATCAAATAAAATCTAGTCTTTATAGTCTCCAATGTGGAAACTCAACAACCATTGTTTAGACATAGAAACTTAATGTTCCTTCTACAACTAAGACACTCTATAGGAATTTGAGTGGGATGCACAATCCAAATTCAAATGTTGAATGACTTATGTGGAAACTAAATTCTTAGTACTACCTACACGTATAATCAAGTTACAACACTTACCTTCAATTTTGCACTTGGTCTTGAAAATGGTTTACCTTTTCTATGGTTCCTTTTCTTTAGGTTTTTTTCCTAGCTTCAATATCATCTTTTGAACATCATTTTTTCTACTTTTTCTTTATGTATAGAATAAATTGTATCCCTAAAACCTAATGGTTTCTCATGTAACCTAGGTTATAGCATCATTCCTTCTTCATTTTTTCATATTATGTGGACATTGATGTGCTCGATGTGCAAATGTACCACATTTAAAGCAAGTATCAGTAAAGTTTACACCGATGTCCCTACCATATCCTTAGTGTCCATTAGAATTCTATCCTCCTCTTGATATTGTATTGTTGGTTCTATCTACTTCCTCATTATTCACATTTATTTGTCTTCTTCGACTTGTTTTCCTTCCCCTTTCTATCATTCCTTTTCATTTGGAACTTTGTGATGTCCTTATTGAATTCTCTTCTACCTTCCACACTACTTGATAAGATTATTCCACATAACATAAATTTGAGTAATCAACTCATATTGAATTATAAATTTAAATCCATTTACATAACTTGCTACCCTTTGGTCTACTATTTCATTCAATCCAAGTTGAATTTCCAATCAACAGAATTATGCAATGTATTCTTAGACACTCAAATATCTTTGTCTCAAGGTCCATACTTACTTGTATAGGGTATGACGAGAATCAATTTTTATGAAAATTCCTCACCATGTTGTTCCAGGTTTTGATTTTCTCCTTTTGCTTTTGAACCCACTCCTTCTACATGAAGTCCCAGCACAAGGCAGTGTGTCCCTTCAATTTTGTGGAAGTGAATTTTACCCTTTGACGTTCCTAAATATTTTTGTATGCAAAGTAACTCTCCACCTCACATATCCAACCCACTATTATCTTTTATTTCAAACTACCATTGTGACTTTGTACTAATATTCATGTGTTCCCATTATCTCTCAAAATTTTGAGAAATTTCATTCCAAGATTCAATTTCTAATCATTTTTGTATACTCTACTTTCAATTCTAGTTATGATCCTTATTTTGTATCTTTACTCTACCTAGTTTTCAATCCTAATATTCACATTCTCAATTATTATAATTATATATTCATGGATCCCCGTCCTCCTCTATGTAGCATACCAAAAACCGCAAATCTTCTCAACCAATAACTCCTGATTTTCTCCATATCAATCCTAATTTTCACATTCTCAATTATTATAATTCTATATTCATGGATCCCCTTACTCCTCTATGTAGCATACCAAAAACTGCAAATCTTCTCAACCAATAACTCTTGATTTCCTCCATCTCAGAAACATACCACATTGCTAACCTTCATAGTTTTACCCAATATTCTTACACAAAAATTGTGTTATCCTCATTGCTTATACCTAAAATGTTCCTCTTACTAGATTTGTCCTCGCATTGTAGGATTAAATATGCTATGATACCACTTAATACAAGCACAATCCTGCAATATCAAAGTACATAACAAAAAGGAACTCAACCTAATACAAATATCTCACATATTATTAATAGAAGAAGGAAATGAAGAAAAATATGTATACTTTATTAGTTCTCCAATTCCAAATTGTTGTGTTCATTACAACCACAAAGTCAAATCTTAGAGGCTAAGCTACTCTACACAATGTATTTATTCTGAGGAGAAAAAAATCCATGCCCCCACGTTCCATGTGATTTTATTTATGCTAGGATTTATAAATTGAACCATGATAACTGTTTTAAATCCTTGGTTGTCAAAACATAAATATTCATCACTGGGTATAACTAATAGATTTGACATTTCATTGGTGTGTCATGACATATAATGTGA
>JZKD02S1938248.1:0-21480 GCA_000966675.3 Picea glauca
AAATAAAAAATTAAAAAGTATTGACCCTCATTTTATTTTGTTGTGTTGGTAGGATGTATGTTCAGTGGAGGGAAAGGGAGCACGAGGCCGCCAATGAGTTAGTGGTTGCAGATCCGAATGTTGTGGCCATGCTGATGCAATGTGGGTTGGTAAAATTATTTTTATGTCCATTCATGCGCGCGCAACCAAGGCTATTGAATGCCTTGGTTGATTACTGACACCCAGATGTAGAGGCTTTCATGCTAGAGGGGAAATCCTTGGTGCCCACCACCGAGGATATTTACTTTCTGACTGGCCTCTCGAGGAGAGGGGAACCAGTCAACTTTCAAAATTTTCCTGTGGGGCCGAGCAAAGTCTCAGATCTGATAGATGAGTATTGTGAGGCTGGGATCGATCATAGAACTTCCTCGGTACCCGTTAGTAGGATTACCAGCCTCGCCCTACAGACTATTTTATTTCTGATTGGGCGGATTACCGGCTCAATAGTCGTGCATCAGGCTTCGCGCGCACAGATGAACTGTGCGATCCAGTGCATGAATGCACAAATTTTTGATTGGAGTACCACACTGTTGGAGTGCATGAAGAGTCAGTTGACAACTTACCGACAGCGAACACACAGGAACTTCATGTTTGGGACCATCCTATGTTCATTCATTTTCGAGAGAGTTCCATGCTTTAGTCCTCGGCTGACAGTACAAGGACATTTGGCCACGTTCCCCGCAGTATGCAGATGGGCAGTGTTACTACCACGACAGGGTGGTGGAAGGACCGTGGAGGCCTTTAACGATGACTTTTTTGATTGGATGTCGCGATAGATCCTGGCTATTGAGGACTACCCATATGCGGGGATCGACTTCTCCAGAGATCCAGCGATACCAGTGCCTCCTGGTGAGGAGAGAGGGGAGATGGGTAAGTCTCCACCTGTATAGTTTTTTTTTTGTTTGCATATGTAATTTTTATGTCTTTTTGATATATATATCATGTTTTTGTATACTAGAGTTTTTGATGGGTGAACGTTTATTGCATGCAGATGTGGGACCCGTGTGACCTGCCGACTACACATGGAACAGGCGTCACCCATGGCCAGAAGCCACAGTTGCCGCCACTGGAGGAGCAACAGTAGCAGGGAACCTCCCAGCAGGAGAGGCCGAGAGGGTCCTGAGGCGAATTGAGCGGAACTTTACTGCGCTCACTCGCACAGTTCCCATGGCAGAGATAGAGGACCTGCCGCCATCCATGCAGACTCATGTTGTGGGGGCACCTCGGACATGGGTCCGATTGTTTAGGCGTTTAGCCCAAGCTGTTCATGATTATAACAGGGCCCACAGGCCCTGAGAAGACTGTATACTTTTATGTGCCACAAGCACTGATATGTATATATATTTTTTGAGGGCATAAGCCCAGTGACTCGTTACTGTTCCCACTTATGAGGCGCTTGAGCCCATCTATGTACTCTGAGGATTTTCTGATGTTTATATATAGTTTTTATCTCTTTTTTGTGTCTTATGGATTGTGTGTACAAAAATGTATTTACATGTTTATGTTTATGATATTTTTATATGTGAGCAACATGCCAATCTAAAATGTGATTAGCTAGAGTATCTGTGATTTGATTTAAACTCCTAGGAACATGAACATATGTGATATAATCAAAGTTGCATTCCAAGAGACGTACCCTAAGGAATCGTCGGTGTAAATTTGGGTCATGAACCCGGTATANAGCATATACCTCCGGAAGATAACAACTGACCCTGTGGTGTAAAGATTACCCAAGCTGCGGAGGCAAGCCTCCGTGTGTGTCGACTAGCACCGTCCGCATACCCAACGAACACCTCGGACTCACTTGACATCTGCCATATTGACGAAAGATAACATCAATGACACGTCCATAACACATTTTTCAAAAGAAATGTAAAAAGGTAATAGTAATACTTCTATGAGTAATACTTCTTGAGGTAGAGCCCATTTCTAGGCTCCGCCAAAGAATTCCCTTCAAAATCGACCAAATGATAAGCACCCTTTTTTAAAACCTCCTTAATAATGAAGGGTCCGAACCACATGGGTTTAAACTTTCCTGCCCCCAGGGGGTCCTTATCTTGGTCATAGACCATGACAAGGTCGCCCTCAGAAAAAATCTGAGGACGAATGGACCTATCATATTGACACTTGACCTTATGTTTATGAGCCTCGTTGGCCAGGGATGCATCGCGACGCTGCTCATCAATCTTCTCAAGGTGTACTAACCACTCTTCAAGTGGAGAAGTGTCTGGCAATAAGTGTACTGCCAATTTCAGAGATGGGATCTGACATTTGATGGGAAAGACTTCCTCTAGCCCATAAACGAGTTGGAAATGTGAGAAACCGGTTGCAGTCTTAATAGATGTTTGGTAAGCCCATAATGTCGAGTATAACATCAAATTCCAATTTGACTTGGCTGAGTTGATAGTTTGCTGTAGGATAGTCTTAAGAGTTTTGTTTACAGCTTCCACATGCCCATTGGCTTGGGGGTAGTAAGGTGATGAATGTTCTTTCCATAACCCAAGCTTTGATGTTAATTCAGACATCATTTGGTTCTGAAAGTGACTGCCATGGTCAGTGAAAATCTCTCTCAGGACACCGAACCATGCTATAATCTGGTTGAATAAGAAGAGAGTCGTAGTCTCTCCATCATCTTTAAACGTTGACATAGCTTCGACCCACTTAGTGAAGTAGTCGACAGCTACGATGATATAGCAATGMCCCTTTGCTGATGGGGGGTTGCATGTAGTGTAATCAATCCCCCACTTAGTGAAGGGACCAACTGTGATGACARGAAACATAGGAGCTGGATGTGCCCTCATCTTCCRAGAGAAGATTTGGCACGGATGGCACTTCTTGACCGACTCGATACAATCTTTGATAAGTGTGGGCCAAAAGTAACCTGCTCGTAAAATATTTTKGGTTGTTGCCAACCCAGATAAGTGACTGCCATAGGCTCCTATATGACATTTGTTGAGCACTATGACGGCCTCCTCATGAGTGAGACATCGACGCAAGATGCAGTCTACACCTCTTCGATACAACGTATCATCGAGTATGAGATAATTCTTATCCTGATGGCGTATCCGCCGATGCTCGTCACGAGAAGAAGAGGTGGGGCACTTCAAAGTCTAGAGATAGATCACTTTATCTCCGTACCAGGGGTCTGACGATTCAATCAAAAACATATCCCCCCGGATAGGCGACTCCTTAGGCACAACATCACCTGACTCAACTGGAAGTTCCGAAATAAGTTTTGTGAAGACCAATGACTTCTTGGACTTTATTGAAACGAAGTCTAAGTCAAATTCTTGGAGGATGACCATCCATCTATTGATTTTTCCGCCGATAACTCGTCATGTCAACATGTATTGGAATGGATTCATGACAACAACGACGGTGGTCTTGCGAAACAGAACATAGTGACAGAACCGTTGAACATCATGAACTGCTACCAATACAAGTTTTTCTAGATGGGAATAATTAAGTTCCGGTCCTATGAGGCCACATCTCAGGTAATAGATCACGTATTCTGAAAACGAATCATCTTCCTAAACTAAAACCATGCCTATGGTTGACTCTGCGATAGCCAGATATAATAGGAAATCCTTGTTATAATTAGGTGGTCGTAGCAGAGGTGCGGTTGTGAGGGCGTGTTTTAATGCATCGAAAGAGCGTTGAGYGGMCTCATCCCCCCAAAAAGGAACATCTTTCTTCAGTAAACGCATAAAKCCCTTGGTGATTTCGRCATAGTTGGCGATGAAGCGTCGTAAGAAGTTCGCCTTGCCTTGAAGACTTTGAAGTTGTAAGATTGTGCATGGGGGGGGCAACTGGATTATTGCCTCCACCTTAAGAGGATCCACCATGATCCCTGTTGTTGATACAATGAAACCTAACAAACGTCCTGATGTGACGCAAAAGCTGCACTTGTTGGGATTCAAGCGAATCCTGAAGTAGAGACAGCGCTCGAAGATTAGTCTGAGGTGCATAGGATGATCCTTTCTCTTGCGAGAGCGTGATGCTAAATCATCTAGATAGGCCTCGACTATATGCTTGAGGTTGTGAAACGCAAAAGACATGGCCCGCTGGAAAGTGGCTCCAGCATTCTTGAGGCCAAAAGGCATCTTACGATAGGAGAATGTACCCCACGGACAAATGAATGTCGTTTTGTGTTGGTCCTCAGGTTTGATTTGGATTTGATTATAGCTCGAATAACCATCCATGAACGAAAAGGCTTCACAACCGGCACATTCATCAATGATCTGGTCGATGAATGGGGTTGGATAATTATCTTTTGGACATGCCTTGTTCAAATCATGAAAATCAATACATACGTGAATCGTGCCTTGTTTTTTATCGATCGGCATGGAGTTTGACACTCATTGAGTCAAATGAATAGGGTAAATGAACCCTTCCTTGAGCAATTTCTCAACCTCACTCTTGATGGCTGCTGCTTTCTTAGGATTGAATGGATGAAGTTTTTGTTGAATAGGATTGGAATTAGGATATGTCGTGATTTCATGTTCAACTATTTTCGGATTGATACTTGGAATTTCCTCATAAGACCAGGAGAAAACGTCGCGAAATTCTTTGAAAAGATCCGTGTAAATCTGAATCTCTTCGGGGGAGAAATCCGCCCCGACGAAGACATTCTCCACAATGCCAGGGTTTCAGGAGATGTTAATGGCTATGGTTTCAACGATAGTCGCCATATTTCCCTCAGCATAAATTTCCTGTGTAGCTAAGAGGTTAATAGGACATGGCTGATCTCCCGTCATGGTGATAGTGAATTATCCTGCCTCGATTCGGTGTAACTCTGGGAGGAAATATGNGCGAGAGCATGATGCTAAATCATCTAGATAGGCCTCAACTATATGCTTGAGGTTGTGAAACGCAAAAGACATGGCCCGCTGGAAAGTGGCTCTAGCATTCTTGAGGCCAAAAGGCATCTTACGATAGGAGAATGTACCCCACGGACAAATGAATGTCATTTTGTGTTGGTCCTCAGGTTTGATTTGGATTTGATTATAGCTCGAATAACCATCCATGAACGAAAAGGATTCACAACCGGCACATTCATCAATGATCTGGTCGATGAATGGGGTTGGATAATTATCTTTTGGACATGCCTTGTTCAAATCATGAAAATCAGTACATACGTGAATCGTGCCTTGTTTTTTATCGACCGGCATGGAGTTTGACACCCATTGAGTCAAATGAATAGGGTAAATGAACCCTGCCTTGAGCAATTTCTCAACCTCACTCTTGATGGCTGTTGCTTTCTTAGGATTGAATGGATGAAGTTTTTGTTGAATAGGCTTGGAATTAGGATATGTCGTGATTTCATGTTCAACTATTTTCGGATTGATACTTGGAATTTCCTCATAAGACCAGGAGAAAACGTCGCGAAATTCTTTGAAAAGATCCGTGTAAATCTGAATCTCTTCGGGGGAGAAATCCGCCCCGACGAAGACATTCTCCACAATGCCAGGGTTTCAGGAGATGTTAATGGCTATGGTTTCAACGATAGTCGCCATATTTCCCTCAGCATAAATTTCCTGTGTAGCTAAGAGGTTAATAGGACATGGCTGATCTCCCGTCATGGTGATAGTGAATTATCCTGCCTCGATTCGGTGTAACTCTGGGAGGAAATATGATCTGTGATGAATATCATCCCAAGGTTTATCCAGACTAGTCATTGCTTCGATTACTGATTTGTCGGAAGGCAAGACTAAGTCTAACGAATCGGTGGTAGCAAGAGAATCCTGAGCCCAAATAGGCTCTGGAAGTGGATCCAACTCTTGTGTGGGAGTCGGATCAGGAGTAGCTGAATCTTGCTGGACTAAAGAGTATGCTACTTCAGCCGCTGACAAGGGAAAGGACATGCTGGAGTACCCTGTCTCATCCATCGTGGCTAATGGGAAAGGAAGAATCCACGGATCCTCAAAGTAAGTCGTGCGGAACGACGAAACATGAAAACTATCAGCCTTGCGGTGATTCGATATAAAATTGACATCGTTATGAGGAGGTGGGTAATCAAAGGTACCCATCAAGGATGGGTACAAACCAACTCCTATGTTAACAACCCCGAGCTAAGGATTATCAATCATGGGAACCGTGGATGCCCCCAAAGCTGGGTCAGGCCTAGAGAAGGACAATTGATCAATGGTCACTATCCGACCCTCGTGTAGAAACAAAAAGACTCAGAAAACTGTAGCAACCATAGCTTGCATAGCATAAGTCCAACTCCAACCTAACAAGAGATTATAGTCGAGGGGAGCATCAACTACATCTACTTCAACGCACACAGTCTTCCCTCCTAACTGCACAGGGAAAGAAGGAACAATGCCATGTGGTCGGAAAGAACGATCGTCGAACGCAGTGAGGAGAGTAGGTGATGGAGACAAAGCAGGTTGAACAATGGCTTTCCAACATGCTAACGACATAATGCAAGTCGAAGCACCCTCGTCGACCACCGTGCAGAATATGTTCCGTGTAAAAGTTTTCATGGGATGAGCCACTACTATCTGAAACGCCATGTGGTAAAGCAGATGAGGTTTCAAGTCGGTCGTATATAACATGATGGTACCCAGGTTACAAGTCTCCATAGAGCCTAAAGAAGTCAACAAGGCTTTCCTTTGAGCATGGCAGCTTTGGAGGACCTCCAAAGTGGACATTGCACAAGGGGTTTGTGATAAATCTTCCACCACAGAGTAATTCTGGGCAGCCCTTGCGTTTGGGTGGTGAGAAGCTTTCTTGAATGCACCCTTTGGAATGCGTGTCATTTTTTCACCCAATGTCTTCTCGATATATAGAGGAAGAGATGGGATCTCGGCTTCTTTACCCTTCTCAGAGGCACTTGGTTTACTATAGTCGTGTGCTCTAGTCATTATTAAAGCATCACCCCTAACCATATATACGTTCGCGGATGAGGAATTGTTTGGGGGAGGGCAGGTTTCTGGGCTGCCCCCTTTGGCACTTGTAGAGGCTTGAGTTAAATTTTGCCCATGCTGAAAGGGATTAGTCAACACGGCTTGTTGTTGCTGTGTGAAAAAATTTTGGGCCTCTGCAAGTCGAGGAAACAGATGGGTCAGGTGGTCTTCCGCACACAAGTTGCACGAATACCTCGCCTTCTGTTTTTTCGTGGTGCCCTCGCCAGCATTATCAGTTGGTTTTTTCTCCCCCTTACCCTTCTTTCGTTGTTTTTTCTTCCCTTCAGGCTGCTGGTTGGCCTTTGGGTTAGTCGTCTGCACAGAGTGTACTTCCGATGTTTGGGTAGGAGGAGTAGCCAAAGCAGTAGTCTGACTGGCCGCTAATTGTTGTATAGATAACTATTTCAATTGCTTTTTCAATTGCTCAACGGGCTTGGTTTGTGCTAAACCAACGATACTGTCGACATGTGGTCCAACTCTCTATCTATTTTTATCTAGTATCGATCGTGGTGCATCCGACAGGATGTTGTATAATAAACCAGACTGAGAATAGATGAGCTCAAACTGTTGAGCCCTCATGATGGCATCTTCTTTGGAGAAAACTCCTGAAGTTGCGACGTCTTTGGATAATTGTGGGACTAAAGACTTAAGGAACCACTCAAGCAGGAATGCTGGTGGGACTGGTACTTTGATTAGACTCTTTCGGCGTCTCCACTCTCGGATATGATCAGAGATATGGTTTGCTGTCGTCTGTTCGAAATTGGCAAGCAGCTCTATGCCCGCATCGTATCTCATAGGTAACTGGAAATGGTTAAGGAAGGCCATCACTAGTTCGCCAAAAGAAGAATATATTGAGCGATCAAGCTCGATGTACCATTTCGCGGCACTCCCGATAAGAGTGCGTTGAAACAATCGCAACTGGACGAAGTCATCTTTCAATGAGTTAGATGAACACCAAAGATGGAAGGTAGTCGCGTGATCACCTGGATCTTCGTTAGGCTTGGCCTCAAACTTGGGAATGTCCGAAGGAAACTTCATTGGCATAGGAGGCCAATGTGGATCGTGACAAATAGGATCATTTAAGAACCTTGTCAATTATGGCAAGTGTAACGTCGCCAGGAATGGTATTTTGGGTTGCTGCTAATAGCCTGGGAAAAAGGGTCCTGGAGTTTGACTGGCACCAGGTTTCCAGAAAAAGTTTGGTTGCTGGTCCGGATTCTGGTAGAAACCATGGACCTGATCAGTGTAAGGGTTTTGCATCTGTGGAGATATCATTGGCTGACTCCCCATAAAGGACATAGGATGTTGGGTATGCATCGTGTTTGAAGGACTTTGGGAAGGATTAACCCATGCCAGTCCTGCTAGGAGAGGCATAGAAGTCTGTCTTGGGTTCCATTGACTGTGGAAAGAATTACCCCAGAACGACATTCTAGAGGAGGGAACGGATCCTTGTCATGAGTTCCAAGGTCCTGCTATATGTGCCCCCGACGCAGGAATAATACCCTGTGCCGGAGTAGACTGTCCAAAAATGGGAGTGCCCCGAGATGGGAAAGCAGTGGATGCAAAAGTGTTGTTACCAAACATCCCATTCCAAACAAACGGTGACGAACCTACCGGCAAAGTTTGCACAGGTGTACCTTGACTCCTGGCTCCAAATGAACTCGTGTGTGCAGGCTGCTCGGTGGACTGCTGATGCAGACCACCAAGCGAGGGGGATGAAGGAGAGATATGACCTCGAGCATAAGGAAAAGAATTAAAAGGGACAAGAATGCCCCCAAGTTGACCTTGCATAGGAGCGTTAGAGCTCCCTGCCCCCAAACCCAAAGTCTGTAAAGTGGAGTGAGCAAGTGCAGTACTTGTGCCCAAACTAGGCATACCGTATGAGAACGGAGAGCCTATCACACCAGGTGTGAAGGGAGTTGTAGCCACTGCGATAGATGGGGTCGTTCCACTGTGCGACGTAGTTGCGGTCAAGACCATGGTGGCCTAGATGAAAAATTAGGAGATGCTTCTCCTGTGGTAGCAACGGTGGTGGGAATGGAAGAATTCCCAGAGGAAGTAACAACGTTTGGTTCCANTTGAGTTAAATTTTGCCCATGCTGAAAGGGATTAGTCAACACGGCTTGTTGTTGCTGTGTGAAAAACTTTTGGGCCTCTGCAAGTCGAGGAAACAGATGGGTCAGGTGGTCTTCCGCACACAAGTTGCACGAATACCTCGCCTTCTGTTTTTTTGTGGTGCCCTCGCCAGCATTATCAGTGGGTTTTTTCTCCCCCTTACCCTTCTTTCGTTGTTTTTTCTTCCCTTCAGGCTGCTGGTTGGCCTTTGGGTTAGTCGTCTGCATGGAGTGTACTTCCGACGTTTGGGTAGGAGGAGTAGCCAAAGCAGTAGTCTGACTGGCCGCTAAGTGTTGTATAGATAACTATTGCAATTGCTTTTTCAATTGCTCAACGGGCTTGGTTTGTGTTGAACCAACGATACTGTCGACATGTGGTCCAACTCTCTATCTATTTTTATCTAGTATCGATCGTGGTGCATCCGACAGGATGTTGTATAATAAACCAGACTGAGAATAGATGAGCTCAAACTGTTGAGCCCTCATGATGGCATCTTCTTTGGAGAAAACTCCTGAAGTTGCGACATCTTTGGATAATTGTGGGACTAAAGACTTAAGGAACTACTCAAGCATGAATGCTGGTGGGACTGGTACTTTGATTAGACTCTTTCGGTGTCTCCACTCTCGGATATGATCAGAGATATGGTTTGCTGTCGTCTGTTCGAAATTGGAAAGCAGCTCTATGCCCGCATCGTATCTCATAGGTAACTGGAAATGGTTAAGGAAGGCCATCACTAGTTCGCCAAAAGAAGAATATATTGAGCGATCAAGCTCGATGTACCATTTTGCGGCACTCCCGATAAGAGTGCGTTGAAACAATCGCAACTGGACGAAGTCATATTTCAATGAGTTAGATGAACACCAAAGATGGAAGGTAGTCGCGTGATCACCTGGATCTTCGTTAGGCTTGGCCTCAAACTTGGGAATGTCCGAAGGAAACTTCATTGGCATAGGAGGCCAATGTGGATCGTGACAAATAGGATCATTTAAGAACCTTGTCAATTCTGGCAAGTGTAACATCGCCAGGAATGGTATTTTGGGTTGCTGCTAATAGCCTGGGAAAAAGGGTCCTGGAGTTTGACTGGCACCAGGTTTCCAGAAAAAGTTTGGTTGCTGGCCCGGATTCTGGTAGAAACCATGGACCTGACTAGTGTAAGGGTTTTGCATCTGTGGAGATATCATTGGCTGACTCCCCATAAAGGACATAGGATGTTGGGTATGCATCGTGTTTGAAGGACTTTGGGAAGGATTAACCCATGCTAGTCCTGCTAGGAGAGGCATAGAAGTCTGTCTCGGGTTCCATTGACTGTGGAAAGAATTACCCCAGAACGACATTCTAGAGGAGGGAACGGATCCTTGTCATGAGTTCCAAGGTCCTGCTATATGTGCCCCCGACGCAGGAATAGTACGCTGTGCCGGAGTAGACTGTCCAAAAATGGGAGTGCCCCCAGATGGGAAAGCAGTGGATGCAAAAGTGTTGTTACCAAACATCCCATTCCAAACAAACGGTGACAAACCTACCGACAAAGTTTGCACAGGTGTACCTTGACTCCTGGATCCAAATGAACTCGTGTGTGCAAGCTGCTCGGTGGACTGCTGATGCAGACCACCAAGCGAGGGGGATGAAGGAGAGATATGACCTCGAGCATAAGGAAAAGCATTAAAAGGGACAAGAATGCCCCCAAGTTGACCTTGCATAGGAGCGTTAGAGCTCCCTGCCCCCAGACCCAAAGTCTGTAAAGTGGAGTGAGCAAGTGCAGTACTTGTGCCCAAACTAGGCATACCGTATGAGAACGGAGAGCCTATCGCACCAGGTGTGAAGGGAGTTGTAGCCGCTGCGATAGATGGGGTTGGTCCACTGTGCGACGTAGTTGCGGTCAAGACCATGGTGGCCCAGATGAAAAGTTAGGAGATGCTTCTCCTGTGGTAGCAACAGTGGTGGGAATGGAAGAATTCCCAGAGGAAGTAACAACGTTTGGTTCCATAACTGTGTGAGGCACTGACAGGCGTTCGTAAAAATGGATGGGTACAATGACCGATGGCCAAGTATCAGTGGTTGGGGTTTCAACCGAGCCAAGATCAGTGANGAGGAAGTAACAACGTTTGGTTCCATAACTATGTGAGGCACTGACAGGCGTTCGTAAAACTGGATGGGTACAATGACCGATGGCCAAGTATCAGTGGTTGGGGTTTCAACCGAGCCAAGATCAGTGATTGATTCATTCGGGAGTTGTTCAGGCACAATGGTTTGTAACCTGGTTGCTTCGAAAGACCCTTGTTGGTCTAACTTCCGCCTCAATGGTGGCGGGGGTGGCTCCAGTATAACCGACGACAGGCCCATAAGCCTTTGTGACCGGCGGAGCTCTGGATCCTCCACTGTGTGAGAACATCCATGACACGCTAAGGTATTCTACACGTTCAAACAGTAACACACACTAAAAAGAAGCCCCTAAAAGATAAGACAAGTAATCACTAACTATTTTGAAGAAAAGTTACAACAACCAACACTAGAGCAACTTACCGGTGCAAGTGCAACTCGAAAACGGAAGCACCCTCCGGGTATACTCTGCAAATCATGGCCTGATGTCTATCCTAGGTACCGCGGTATACCCCCGCAGTCACCTGTGTATGTCCCTAAAAATATTGGCAACTAGTTTGCCAGCACGTGTACAGTCACCAGGCGGGTACAGTCGATAGTCGGGTAGACCACAATGAGCAGGGTATCAAACCCGAAACCTGTCAAAGGTATTGAGAGAAAATGGTCCAGAAGACAACTGAGGACCTCGAACGGATTCGAGATCCACGAAGCCCCATGACAAATGAAAATGACAAAATACCAAGACAAATCCTCAATATGTGTTCTCCACTACGCTTGGTCCAGCTTTGGAGGGGTTATCTCCGCTACCTTTCCTCACGTGACCTCGTTTTTATCCCCTGTGTTAGAGGGGGGTCCCGGATAACTTCCACGAAATTGGTCTTCTACACTCCCTATCACAGACTCCAATGTTTGGTTTTGAGTGGCCTTGGAGAGTTTCCTCTCCAACCTAATCCAAGGCCCTAGTCCTGAACTAGTGTATGAACCCTACAAACAAAAAGTCTAATAGATTTTAAATTAGCRTTKCTTTTATGGGATTTTTTACGTCACGGGGTATGAAGGTGAAACTGATGATGTGTAAAGACTCAAAGAAAAAACAAATGAAAAAATGCTGGAAACAAAAGACTTTTACTAAATGCAAAAATCAACAACTTTTCACAAAGAAAGACTTCTTTTTCTTTTCAAATTTTCTAAGATTTCATGCAGCAAACATAAAGGAATTTTGCTCGACTACGAACTACTTATGCTCTAAATTCACTGCAAAAACTTACGTACAAAAAGACTTCTCCCTAGCTATTGACGCAGAAACACAATTTTCAAACAAAGAAGAAAATGAAAAAGAGATATATATTTTTTATTTATTAAAGTGCTAAATGAAGCAACAAAGGAAAATGCCGACAAGCACAAAACCAAGAAAACAAAACAAAATTATGGCTTAAAGCGTAGATCGCAAAGAATCAAAGAAAAGACACACAATGGCAATCAAGAAAGCACCGACTCGTACGCTTGTCTAAAAACCATAAAACAAAATATTTCTTTTTTATCTTTTCTATCAACTATCAACTAAGAAAAAATAGGCTAAGGGTAAGAGGCCCTAACCTACTGACTTTGCAACCCTAGACTCAAACCCCTGAGAGGAACACTTCTCACCACAGGAGGGGATGACTGCCCCACCCTGATTGAAAAGAAACTAGTCAATCCCGCTACTGTCACTGAAACAACACGCGTGCTGAGCTATAACAGAGCGCGGGTACCTGCGGGCTGTACTTGCACAGGCTGCGTGTATGTATAAAATCCAAGACAAAACTAAACACAGGTAGCCTAGACCTGGAAGAGGCCTCTGGTATTGACAACCAGGGTCTCTTGAAGGCTTGGATGCTTCTTCCAACATAAAAGAAAAATAATTGCAAGGAATAACAAAACGCAACAAAGAAAACTAAGGCAAAACTCCGAACCAGCAAGACTCAGACAGGATCCAGAAAGCCCCTTGAGATTGTATAATTCTGACAGGGAAGAGGAGGAATGCCTCTCAAGATCTCCGACTCCTACATGCTACTGAAACCTCTATAGCTAGCATTCAAACATGGGTTATGGAAGGTTAGGGCGCGATTTACACGCGTGCAGGCCCTCAACAGGCCGCGTGTACCTCTGTGTGTCCCGATAATTATCGTCAAGCAACAGTCAAGGAAAAAAATGGTATAAAGAACCAGGTTCCCTGCTAGCTCTGACCTAACAGAAAACAAACAAAAAAAGAAACAAAAAATCTAATCCTTTAAACTACCCAAAAAACTCAACTAAATCCGGAAACCCTATAGAGTAAATTTCCCCAGTGGAGTCGCCAATTCTGTTGTTGGGAAATAATAACCTACGGACTAGCAAACTAGGGTTAGATTTGCATGCAAATTTTGACCTTAAAAAAATGACCTTTTAACCTACCACCCAAAACTTAAACCCCTCTTTCAAGACACATGCATGGAAAGGAACTACTAAACTTTTTACTGATGTTTGGTGTAGATCCTCCGTTGCGCTTCGCCCGCTTACTTGCACTGCTCCTTCCAAAGTTCACCTGCAATCGAGACAAAACACTACGCATACATGCTATTTTTCTACTTGAGGGTTAGAAATTAAGCATAAATTGCACAAACCATAAATAACTCATGCATTGGGACGGGAAAAGTATTCTTTTATTATTTTCAAAATGAATCAACTTACAATCAAAGTCGAGACTGGCCACCGCTCCTTGATCATGATCCTGGGCTCCTCCTCTTCTTTGTCCTCCAACTGCTTTGCGTTAATTCTCCTTAGGATTGAGGAAAGGCTAAAGGGTTGGGACAAATGGATTTGGAAAATGGGTAGAGTTTCTTCGCTATAATTTTCCCTCCCAAATAGTACCCCTACCCCTTCTTTTATAGGCTAGAAGGAGCTAGGGTTTTGGACGAACTCTCGGCCATGCATGGTCGGGAGTTTCAGTTAACTGACCCATAGATTTTTGTCTCATCGGCAAATTTATTATTTTTTTGTTTTAGTAGGTAAACACGGGCTATAGTAGGCCTGCCAACATTCCAACGCGTGTAGTAGTGGGTTAGGGCACGTGTACCTTGACCCAAGAGGATTTTCAAAGAGGTTTCTCAGCAGATGTTTTGGCAATGAAGGGAAATGAGTTGGCCTGATGCTAGGTAAGCATGTATGGTGCAATTTAGGGTTATAACAATTACACTCGTACCCAAGTTTTGAAGATCTCAAATTTGTTTCTCAAGCTCTGAACACCTCATCTCCAGCCATCAGGCATCGTTAGCTTCTTAAAGATGGATACTATACATGTATATATTTTGATTTTGAGATGTATATCTGCTATGTATTGCTTGCAGATACACTTTATATAGTTATATGACATGGACCTATAGTGTATTTGATTGGAAGCCATGATTTTATTTTATCTCGAGCATGGGTATGCCCGCCTCGGTGAGACAAATTGTTATTTTGTAGATGGAACCTCCCAAAATCTCATCCCTAGGCTCACTCGCTTTGTACCTTAGTGAATATTTGTAATGTATTTCGGTCATCAGATGCCCTTTTGACCTGACACATTAGGGGGCATCTGTTATAACCCTAAATTGCACCAGACATGCATACCTAGCATCAAGCCATATTACTTTCTATCTTTGCCAATCCATCACTAAACAACTCTTCTAAAAAACCCTTTTTTTTGAAGGTGTACGTGCCCTGCACCACTACTGCCCACATAAGAATNTTTTTACGTCACGGGGTATGAAGGTGAAACTGATGATGTGTAAAGACTCAAAGAAAAAACAAATGAAAAAATGCTGGAAACAAAAGACTTTTACTAAATGCAAAAATCAACAACTTTTCACAAAGAAAGACTTCTTTTTCTTTTCAAATTTTCTAAGATTTCATGCAGCAAACATAAAGGAATTTTGCTCGACTACGAACTACTTATGCTCTAAATTCACTGCAAAAACTTACGTACAAAAAGACTTCTCCCTAGCTATTGACGCAGAAACACAATTTTCAAACAAAGAAGAAAATGAAAAAGAGATATATATTTTTTATTTATTAAAGTGCTAAATGAAGCAACAAAGGAAAATGCCGACAAGCACAAAACCAAGAAAACAAAACAAAATTATGGCTTAAAGCGTAGATCGCAAAGAATCAAAGAAAAGACACACAATGGCAATCAAGAAAGCACCGACTCGTACGCTTGTCTAAAAACCATAAAACAAAATATTTCTTTTTTATCTTTTCTATCAACTATCAACTAAGAAAAAATAGGCTAAGGGTAAGAGGCCCTAACCTACTGACTTTGCAACCCTAGACTCAAACCCCTGAGAGGAACACTTCTCACCACAGGAGGGGATGACTGCCCCACCCTGATTGAAAAGAAACTAGTCAATCCCGCTACTGTCACTGAAACAACACGCGTGCTGAGCTATAACAGAGCGCGGGTACCTGCGGGCTGTACTTGCACAGGCTGCGTGTATGTATAAAATCCAAGACAAAACTAAACACAGGTAGCCTAGACCTGGAAGAGGCCTCTGGTATTGACAACCAGGGTCTCTTGAAGGCTTGGATGCTTCTTCCAACATAAAAGAAAAATAATTGCAAGGAATAACAAAACGCAACAAAGAAAACTAAGGCAAAACTCCGAACCAGCAAGACTCAGACAGGATCCAGAAAGCCCCTTGAGATTGTATAATTCTGACAGGGAAGAGGAGGAATGCCTCTCAAGATCTCCGACTCCTACATGCTACTGAAACCTCTATAGCTAGCATTCAAACATGGGTTATGGAAGGTTAGGGCGCGATTTACACGCGTGCAGGCCCTCAACAGGCCGCGTGTACCTCTGTGTGTCCCGATAATTATCGTCAAGCAACAGTCAAGGAAAAAAATGGTATAAAGAACCAGGTTCCCTGCTAGCTCTGACCTAACAGAAAACAAACAAAAAAAGAAACAAAAAATCTAATCCTTTAAACTACCCAAAAAACTCAACTAAATCCGGAAACCCTATAGAGTAAATTTCCCCAGTGGAGTCGCCAATTCTGTTGTTGGGAAATAATAACCTACGGACTAGCAAACTAGGGTTAGATTTGCATGCAAATTTTGACCTTAAAAAAATGACCTTTTAACCTACCACCCAAAACTTAAACCCCTCTTTCAAGACACATGCATGGAAAGGAACTACTAAACTTTTTACTGATGTTTGGTGTAGATCCTCCGTTGCGCTTCGCCCGCTTACTTGCACTGCTCCTTCCAAAGTTCACCTGCAATCGAGACAAAACACTACGCATACATGCTATTTTTCTACTTGAGGGTTAGAAATTAAGCATAAATTGCACAAACCATAAATAACTCATGCATTGGGACGGGAAAAGTATTCTTTTATTATTTTCAAAATGAATCAACTTACAATCAAAGTCGAGACTGGCCACCGCTCCTTGATCATGATCCTGGGCTCCTCCTCTTCTTTGTCCTCCAACTGCTTTGCGTTAATTCTCCTTAGGATTGAGGAAAGGCTAAAGGGTTGGGACAAATGGATTTGGAAAATGGGTAGAGTTTCTTCGCTATAATTTTCCCTCCCAAATAGTACCCCTACCCCTTCTTTTATAGGCTAGAAGGAGCTAGGGTTTTGGATGAACTCTCGGCCATGCATGACCGGGAGTTTCAGTTAACTGACCCATAGATTTTTGTCTCGTCGGCAAATTTATTATTTTTGTGTTTTAGTAGGTAAACACGGGCTGTAGTAGGCCTGCCAGCATTCCAACGCGTGTAGTAGTGGGTTATGGCACGTGTACCTTGACCCAAGAGGATTTTCAAAGAGGTTTCTCAGCAGATGTTTTGGCAATGAAGGGAAATGAGTTGGCCTGATGCCAGGTAAGCATGTATGGTGCAATTTAGGGTTATAACAATTACACTCGTACCCAAGTTTTGAAGATCTCAAAGTTGTTTCTCAAGCTCTGAACACCTCATCTCCAGCCATCATGCATCGTTAGCTTCTTAAAGATGGATACTATACATGTATATATTTTGATTTTGAGATGTATATCTGCTATGTATTGCTTGCAGATACACTTTATATAGTTATATGACATGGACCTATAGTGTATTTGATTGGAAGCCATGATTTTATTTTATCTCGAGCATGGGTATGCCCGCCTCGGTGAGACAAATTGTTATTTTGTAGATGGAACCTCCCAAAATCTCATCCCTAGGCTCACTCGCTTTGTACCTTAGTGAATATTTGTAATGTATTTCGGTCATCAGATGCCCTTTTGACCTGACACATTAGGGGGCATCTGTTATAACCCTAAATTGCACCAGACATGCATACCTAGCATCAAGCCATATTACTTTCTATCTTTGCCAATCCATCACTAAACAACTCTTCTAAAAAACCCTTTTTTTTGAAGGTGTACGTGCCCTGCACCACTACTGCCCACATAAGAATTCTTTTTACACCACTACAGCCTACGTACACCCACAAAAAGTGAAAAAAATGAAAATTGCAAAGGGATATGGGTTTTCGGGCCGTTTCCTAACCATTTGACCGCCCATAGCAAGTCACCCCAACCAGTACTATCTTTCTGGCCTATAAAATAAGGTGTTGGGGTCCCATTTCAAAGAGAAGCACGAGAGCATAGAAAATATTCCCATTTCAGTATCCCCCATTTTCCCCAATATTTTGCAGCCACAGTGTGAGTTTGAGCCGGAATTCCTTTTTTTCCTCCATTGCGAACCCTGGCCATTTCCCTAGAGAGAACTGAAGAGGAGAAGAATACATGGAAGTAGTTGGTGCATGGTGAAGAGGATCCCATGACCGCGTTTGAGGAGCAATTGCCAGTCTCATATTGTAAACGACTTTTTTGAGATTAATATAAAGAAATACTTTTTCCATCCCACCAAATGATGTTTTAAATATTTACGATTTGTTTACATTCTTTGTTATGATNAAAAAATGAAAATTGCAAAGGGATATGGGTTTTCGGGCCGTTACCTAACCATTTGACCGCCCATAGCTAGTCACCCCAACCATTACTATCTTTTTGGCCTATAAAATAAGGTGTTGGGGTCCCATTTCAAAGAGAAGCACGAGATCATAGAAAATATTCCCATTTCAGTATCCCCCATTTTCCCCAATATTTTGCAACCACATTGTGAGTTTGAGCCAGAATTCCTTTTTTTCCTCCATTGCGAACCCTGGCCATTTCCCTAGAGAGAACTGAAGAGGAGAAGAATACATGGAAGTAGTTGGTGCATGGTGAAGAGGAGCCCATGACTGCGTTTGAGGAGAAGTTGCCAGTCTCATATTGTAAACGACTTTTTTGAGATTAATATAAAGAAATACTTTTTCCATCCCACCAAATGATGTTTTAAATATTTACGATTTGTTTACATTCTTTGTTATGATTTCGAATCCACTAATTCATATATATAATGCATGCTTGTAGTTTCTTGTTTGTATTTTGTTGAATGCAGGTTGGCCTTGGGAGGAGATCTGCAGTCGAGAAACAACTGAGTGCAAAGGGATCGACACTGGACGTGAAGTTTAAGGTATGCCTACTGGATCCCTATACTTTGTATTTTATGTATGATTGTGGGGCAATGACGGGATAGTTGTTAAAAGTGGGAGAATTTAGACAGATAGCTATGCCTGCACTTTAGAACCCTGGTGTAGTTTGTAGGGGGGTTATCCCGCTATAGCACTTGCTCACTCTAGTTCTTGTTTTTGGCATGGAAATGAATTGTTGGACATAGAGAGCCATTAATAGTTGGTTGTAGGTAACCACTAGTATTCCAACAAGGAATTACTACTTATGGGCATGATATTGATGGATGTTGTGAAAGAACTGTCCAAAACTAAGAATCCTTGGATTTTCTAGCATTGAGATTTTTTGAATAGTAGTATTGGAGCCCTAGAAAGAGGTGAAACAACCTAAGGGACTAAATTGTAGAGAATGGGGTTAATTTATTTGGTTTGTGCAGGATGAGGGGGAAAGAGAGATGCTAAACTAAGATTTGATGAGTGATAGGGAAAATTGTGAGATCTTGATAGATGACAAGTGTGTGATTTAGAGTCAGCCTAGGCTTGGGGGGTGGATTTTCATAGAGATTTTATGTGCAACATAGCCTAAGTTTGGGTCTAACTTCTGATGTTTGTATCCATTCAGTGGATATTTTTAAAACATAAGTTCTCTATGTTTCTTATAAATTGTGTTTTCGTTGTGTAATTATCTTTATGTTGAGTTTATAATGTTCTTATTTATTTTCAATTCTATGCATGGAATGAGAAACATTACTTTTATATTTTGATATATTTCTTGATCATTACATGTGCTTGCATCATGCTTATTGATTTATTAATCGGTATCTGAAATTTGGAATTCACCCCAGAAGACAAATATTTGAGGTACATAGGAAGTGGGTGCATTACATGTCTCACATGTGATTTTCCATTGCATTTATTCTCTAACGATAACACCAACACCAAAATCAAAATTTAAAGTGTTTGAACTAGAGATAGAATTACTCGCAACCATGACCAAGCCATTCCAACTTTTTGGCATTGAGAAAAAAGAAAAATATCCCTGACCTCATCATCAAAGTTTACTCCTACAGAACTTAACTAATCGGTGACTGTGTTAAACTCATTTAAAAGATCAACAAAGATCCACCTTCTAACATCTTCATATTAAATAAACACTTCATAAGAAATACCTTGTTGGAGGATAAGGTTTTTTCATAAAGTTTAGCTAATTCCTTCATTAGATCCTTTGTTTTCTTTTATTTTGAAATGTTTAAATCCACTGACACTGTCATGCACATTCATATTGTTCCTAGTGATTTTCTATCAAGAACATTCCATTCTTCATCCTTAATAGTCGAAATATTCTTTTCTATTTTTCCCAATGGTAAGAAAAGATTCTTTTGATATAGATAATCATCCATTTGTATCTTTCATAGATGGTAGTTTTTGTCATTAAACTTATCGACCCTAAACTTTCCTTCTTCTTCAATTTCTTCCACTTGAACTAGGAACTCTCCTTTCTTGTGAGTTTACCAGCCAAATATACCTTCGACTCTGATACCATTTTTTAGGAATAGGATTGTGAATAAATTTAAAAAAAATATGAATGAAAAAATATAAAACAAAAGAACACAATACAAGAGAGACACCAATATGCATGGTTCACCAGATATAGACTGTGTCCATGGAGAAACAACCAGTCCTTCATTTATTATTTTTAGGAAAATGAAGGGATAACACCTACAACACAACCACTCCAACCTCCTCTTCACTCTCTCAAAGTTTCCTCTCTAAGTCACAATACTCTCTCTCACCATACATAGCCACAATACAATTCTCTATTAAAGGAAAGAGAGTTTCCTTCTAGGGAAAAAAAGGTACCAATGTAACCTCTATTGTCAGATATACAACCTAATAATGAATGGTCCATATTGACTATGAAATTACAATATTTTACAAGGCATTTAATATATATATATATCTTCGGATGGGATATAAATAATTGTCGTTGCTCCCCATGTACCCCCTAGAAAAAATAGTGGGGTGGGATCCCCCACACACCCCTGAGTTAGGAACGAGAATCTAAACATGGCTAAAACAATACCTATAAATCAATAATATAATCAGGCTCCACAAATAGCATTCTTTTTTAATCACATCGTAAATTTCCTTAACATTTTCAACATGGGGTACATGTTCCGCATCCTTTTCCAATTTTGAAATTTTTTGTAACAAAGGATAATGGGAGGGAGAAGAGGGATAAGCCTCTTCATCATCATCAACCTTCATCAAATAAGGCTCACCATATTTTGTTTCAACATAATCACCCAAGAAAAAGTAAGCATCCTTTCTTTCCTCTATTTCCACAAGAAGATCACTTGAGGGGTTATCATCATATTCTATCATTATGTTATTTTATATTTTCCCCTATTTTATCATGTATATCAAGAAAGGTCAAGCATATTCAACTACTTCAGAACCATATATCCAATTCCCTTGGTGTTGATTAAGGTTGGTTGTCATTGATGTCAACCCTTGAAGAAAGCCTCGTAGCACAAAGGTTTGGGTAATGGACCCAAGATTGTTTGATGTAAATATGACTCATTATTGTCTTGTCATGGTTGATGAGAAGTAAAGATGGATGAACTTCAAAGTGGTCCCCTTATGGTGAAATCCCTCATGGGAAGATGCTTTGCGGAGTAAGAGAACCCATGCTTAATTGTGGAATAATGAGAAGAAGGACAATGAATTTGTAAGGTAACATATCCTAGATGGATATTT
>JZKD02S1938259.1:45526-61235 GCA_000966675.3 Picea glauca
CTCTCTCTGAGCACACACGCCCCCACAGTCCAGCTCTCGGCTCACTGTAAAAATGGCAAAAGATACGTTTTTCCTACGTCCATCCCCCTCCGAATGGCCCGCACATCCCCCTCATTCCCCGACTTATTCCTCCCGACCACCTCACGCAGTTACTCCTCACAACCACCCTCTGTCCCCCGTACTCCATTTCATTAACATTTTCCCTATCTTCTCGAGATTTCTGGGCTTCTTTCCCTGCGCACGCCACCCTTGGTAGCCTACTCCATCCCTGTTCTTACATTATTTTATTTCCTTTCCTTAATTTCTGTCACAGTTCATTAAATGCATTCTACATTTTGATTATGACACAATTAATCATGCTTAATTTCTTTAACTGATTTTTTTCTTTATAATCTTTAATCATTTATTCAATTAGGGTCGTTACAATGCAAGAGTAAATTATCAACTTATTCATGACGCAAGATGATGAACATTAAATTCAAAGTGTAATAGAAAGTGAAAACTTCATCATTCAATGATGACAAGGGTTGAGGCGCAAGTGTATTCACTTTATTTTTAAGATGCACGAGTTATATAAATATCGAGTAAGTAAAAGATCAACATAACTCGAAGCGCTCATTTATTATTAATCTCTTAATTACACATAAATCATCATTATTCAAGGCACACACAACATCCAATCACATAGGAGATTATCCGCCAACATAGTTCAGTGATGAAGTAGAAACTATTAAGTTCAACGTGTGATTAATCACTTACTAAATCAACAATACATCACAATATTATTTAACGCATGAGTAATCATCCACTCTAATTCTTAGGGCGCATGGTAATCATCGATCAATCTCCAAGGTGCAAGATAACTATCAACTCTATTAACACCATTAGATCATTTTAGTGGTGCAAGAGAAGTCTCGATTTAACCTCATGGTGCCAGGGACCTAAAAACTTCACCTACTAAATATCAATTACTTGACGACCCCTTCTCTCTCTAACAACACTCAAAGTAATCCAACCCAACTCAATGTATATTCAGGGCGTACAAGTGTGTCTTGTTTCCATGAGAAATTCCCAACTTAAAAAGTTTAAAGTGGGTTAGAAGAAGCTAAAGAGTAAGTTTCTAAGGTGGACATTGGATTACATCCCTCTCAAACCCTCGGTGTATCCTCGGTGTATCCCACCTAACCATTCCAAAAAATCACCTTGAAGGGATTAAGCCTCTTCTTCAAATCTGATGTAGAAGCACATATTAAGGAATACTACCTTGCTACCTTTAATAGTTTCACTCACAAACTCTAAGTAAAAATTTAGAGAAAGATTTGATTTGGTGGAAAAATAATCAAGCCATGAAAACTAACATGGATTATCCTAAAATATTTGGAACATAATAATCTGAATTTAAAAATACTAAAAATCTTTAATAAGCATGATAAAAATATTATTAAAAAAAGTACTTGGGTGGAAGCGGGTTCATCAGGAAAAATTGCTAAGATAACAACCAACCCCAAAACATTTACTTTAAATAACCATCAAGGGTCATCCTGAGTGCCATCTGTCAAACGTAAACTGAAACCCTAAGATTTTGTGTCGTGCAATGATCACAGGAGGTTGGCTTCACATAATTTTTAACCTTTACATAGACCACTATTCAAGGGAAGGAGTGAGAAAGGAGGAGTCTGGGAGGTAACTCAGAGTTCACACAGTCGGGTGTTGTTGGGTTACAAACCATGAGAAAAAGTGGAGGGTGATTCCATCCCTAAGAGGAACATCGATAGATTTAAGATAAAGTCGAAGAGATAAATTTCCCAGTCCTTATCATTTTCCAGGCTCAGCGATCAACGAAGCATAAGAAAATCCCCCCCCCCTCCCCCTTCTACTAGATTCCTTCGTACTCCCCCATTCAAGAAACTAAGATATCGTCGAAATGTTTGAGGGGAATAGAGGGCAATTTCAAATTTTACGCAAGATAAAGAACCTATTGTCTGAAACGGAAAACATCGGATCAGTTACAATGGGTTACGAAATATTTGCAAGAGGTGGAGGCCCATCAATGGCAATGTAGAGGGATTACTCATACAGATAGAATACCCCTGAGTGAGGAGATGAAGGGATTCAACATCAAACATGTTGAGAATACAAGAGATAAAACCGTCCCCCTTACACTCTCTAGGTTCCATTTTGGCACACAAAAAGATTTACTTAACCAAGATTAACCCATGAAATCTTAGGCCCATAAGATGACCAAAAAGCAAGCCGGTGGAGGTTGCTGACTTGAGTGACCAGAACTCAATTCTCAGCACCAGGGTCTCAAAAACTCAATGTCAGTGCTCCGCACTTATATAAATATTTATTCGAGCTCAGAAATTTGAATTAGGGGCAGTGGTCATACTTCTGTAATTATTTTTTATGCTTATATTTGAAATAAAGAAAATGGCAGTGACCAAACATTCAACTCAAATTCAAAGGATGAAAAAATGCAGAGAGTATAGAAGGTGGAATTTTTTGAACAATCAAAACACTGAGTGTAAGGAAAAAACGTTGAGACTTTATGGCATAAATTCATTGGGTAAAGAAGGTGGAATTTTTGAACATTCAACGCTGAGCACAAGAAGAAAAAAAAACGATGAGGGTCACATATTACCCAAATGTATTTACTGTGCGAATGGAGTTTGTTGTCAGGAGAAACGCCAAGGATAATGAAATTGTGTTTGGATTAATCAACAGTTTCAAGGTATTAGGGGGAATTTGAAATGAAATTGCAAGCAAACGATAATCCACACATACCACAATTTAATAGACATAGGAAAAGTGTTAGAGTGGAATCGAAAAGAACTCCAGCAAGGAAACAATTGTATACAAACAATCATAACCATAAATCCTTCTTAAATAAGCTGGAAAACTTTTTATTTCATGGAACAGAACAATCTCTATTGAATTTAACAACTACTATGCCAGAAATACATTACAATATTCATCAATATCTATATTCATATAGAGGAAAAGTTTAACTTATTTACAATGCAAAATTTACACATGTGTACCATAACCGAAGGAGAAGAATTTGAAGTCATTGTCCCGTGCTTGCGCTCTGTCCAACTATTGCTCGCTAATCGCTGACACCTAATCAATACCTCCCAGCCAATGCTAGGGGTACTCTTCTTCCCCCTAAGCCCCCCTAGATGAAAAGAGGCCACACACACATACCAGAGAAATCTAGCTCCTAGATCGCCTTGCAAGGTCAAGCTACCACTCTCTATCTGAGCTGGGTATCCCAACTCCCACAAGAAAAATCAATCAAGAGAAAACTTAGGCAACATAACCTTACGCATACCAGTCGTGATTCATTCCCCCCATCTTCCATTTCTTTTATAGAGGTCTCGTAGTGACTATTTGCCAAAATGCCTAAAAGCGTTCCTAAAAATGCTCCTCAATGTCCCTTTATTCCCACACATTCCTTTAATGATTGACGCCTTTATTAAATCTTAGTTGAGTTTGAATTTAGAAAGTTATTTAGACTTATTCCCTTCTATGTTCCACATTCCTTTTGTATTTAATTTTCCACTTTTTTGTCTAAGTTCTAAATTAGCAAGTTTTGCACATAGCTAGCAAATAAATTTTTTGGATAAATTCTTTCTCCTTTAATTCTAAAATTTGATTTTTCTTTAGAACCCCTTTATTAATTTATTGATTAGTTTTACTCCTTATACCCCCAATTATACCTATGTTATCATTTCAATTAGGCTTAGCAAAATTGTTTTTAAGGGAAATTTTATAATTATTAAGCTTTACTCATACAACATTTATTTTAAGGCCGAACAAATCAAAATGAGATATTGTTTTCTAGGTGCCTAGGTTCATTGACTCACCAGTGTTAAAACCACGATGTGCCCTTAAATATGCACTATGTTCTCCAAGGGTGCCACTCGCCTTTATTCATGTTTCATTTATGCGACGTGCCCTTCAAGACACATTGTGTGCTCCAAGGGTGCCACTCTCCTTTTGAATGATTTTGGTAGACGTCCAACCCTTGGAGTCAAATATTTGTCAGGTGATATTGTGGGAGACTAAGGGCCTCTAAGGAATGAGGAACCTACTTTATTTTGCGCCCCTTAGAATCTTCGTGAGCAACTGTCTCAGTCTTCTCTCACAACATCGTGGATCTCTCGAACTATGAAATCGTTAACCTACAGTTCAAGATACAACGGGAGTACTAGTAGGATGTGGTAGGGATGTTTCCACACCTCTAAATCAATATCTATGGTTTTTATACATGGCCCCTTTACTCCTAATGTGAGTCTGATTAGAAAGAACTTGTCAGCCTTCATCCATAAACAAAACATGTCAAGGATCCATAAACAACATCATAATATACCTAGTCAAATGTCACATATGCAATAACAGAAATAATTGAACCATATACAGTCCACTCCTTGACATGATCTAGAGTCCAAGGAGGTCCATCGATTCCATCGACATCCTCAATCTATCTAGAGTCTTGCACACTCGGGAGAAACCAATCAAAATAACTTGTCTATACATAAATAACATAACATAACATCATAATCCACCATCTCATCATTAGAATCCATAAGCGAAGCAACAATCATATAATGAACTAGATCACCTGCATGAAAGTGTCCTCGAGGAATAAATCACATAAGGTGCGCATAAGAGAGGGATGTTACATACACCACCTCTTGTTTTAAACTTCGTCCTGAAGTTTCACAATATACAAGTGCAGAAATATAAAGGATCTGACAATATCTAAATGTCTAGCTATTAAACAAAAATGGAAACTACTGAGACATATCATATGCATCCTCCCAGGTAGCAGAGTCTGGACTAGAATCGTCCCATTGGACCTTGACCTGATCGACAATTCGATGTCGTAGTTGTTGAATGCGATGGTCCAGAAAGAGGATTGGCTCCGTCGTGAGTGCACCCTCTTCCAACATCTGCCAAGAACTGAAGTCAATCACATGTGTAGGATAACTGACCTAAAGTCTCACACAGATACAAGATAAATATCGAGAAACGCCTCTAGGAATGAGGCACGGTTATCCGTTAGTCCCTTCATAATTATGGTCACGCGATGTGCATCAAAAAAACCCTTATGCCAATACAACACTTCTTCCAACCCTTTTTTGTATCATTTTTACTTGTTCTTCCATTTCTTGGATGACTTCAGGTCCTCCCAGGAGCCCATCCTCGAGTCTATACTAGCTCAAAGTCGTCCTATACAGTCACCCGTAGAGAATTTCAACAATACCTTCTAAACGGTACGTTGTTGGTTGTTGTTGCATGCAAACTCGGTCAGCGACAAGAACTATTCCCAACATTTATGTTGGTCCAACACATACATACGCAACACAACCTTCCAAATTTGGTTCGTTCCTTTGGTTAACATGTATATCTCAAGGACATGTTGTACTAAAGTTCAGTGGTGTTCTCAAGGCCTTTTGGGAAACTCGTCCAAAACATCTTGCAAAAATCGATTCCCTTATTGGATATGATTCTTTTGGTACATCTGACAGTCTCAATATCTTGTTGATATAAACTTTAGCTATACCTGGTTCCTGATGCGTCGTATGCACATGGAAAAAAGTGTGCACTCTTTAAAAAATTCTCAACTATCAAAAAAATATGGTTGTGCCTCCTTGTTGTTAATGGAAATCCAAAGATAAATTCCATCAAAATGACCTCCCATTTTGATTCCAAAAAATCATGTGGTTGTAGTAATCTTGTCAGATGTCTACATTCAACTTTCACTCGTTGACGTCCTAGACACCTCGCCATGTATATCACCATGTCCTTCGTCATCCCTAGGAGAAGAATGAGAGATTAAGGTATGCCCTCATCTTTGTGACTCCAAGATGAGCCATGTACGCTACTCTATGAGCTTCGTTTAAGATCAAACCTATCAATTTGTTATTGGGAAGTAAGTAAATATTGTTATTATATCTCAATAATCCGTTTTTTTCCACAGTAAATCTATCAAATTTTTGTACCAACAAGGTGTTTTATCTGATAATTTCCTTAACCTCTTGATGTCAGTCATCGTGGCATTGTATAGTTAGAATCCTTTCACGTAGATTCATCTTAAAGAGGTATCACCGACAATACATGTGGTCTCCAACTCAACGCATCAACCACTTTGTTCATTGTTCCCTTTATGTAGGTAATCTCAAAATCGTACTCGCTAAGCATTTCCAACCAACACCTTTTGTCACATGTTCAAGTCTCTTTGCGTAAAAATGTGTTGTAAACCACAGTGGTCAATTTTTAGTTCAAATTTTCGTCCAATCAGTTAGTGTCTCCACACTCTTAGGGCATACACAAAGGCTAATAACTCCACATCGTGTGTCGCATAGTTTTCCTCATGCCTTATTAGCCTCCTTGAGGTGTAAGAAATCACTCGACCATCTTGCATCAAGAATCTGCCTAAGAATTTGTTGGATGCATCAATGCACACCAAGAATTCCTCATCCATGTCAGGAAATTTTAGTATCGGGGCTATCGTGAACATCTACTTGAGCCTTCGAAATGCTTCTGCACATTTCTCGATCCACAAAAAAATCTTGTTCTTCTTCTATAATTTTGTAATTTGATCGTTATCTTCGAAAAACATTCGACGAACTATTGATAATATCCAGCTAAACCCATGAAGTTACATACTTTTGGTACATTCGTCGGTGTAGGTCATTCCCTAAAAGCCTCTACCTTTACTAGATCCAGAATGATACCTTCATCAGAGATAACATGCCCCAATTGATGAATCTTCGATTGATCAAAGATAATTTCGATAGTTCTCGTGATTTGTTCCCTTGCAGACACTATAGAACCAAGAGAAATATTCGTCAAGTTATTTCATCCTCTGATAATATATCAATATGTTGTCAAGGAATACTTGATGATAGTAAAGCAGATTCCCCATGACCCATTCTTCTTAATTATAAAAATAATAGGAGCACCCCAAGGTCACATACTTGGATGTATAACTCCTAGGTCCATCAAATCCTTCATTTTAGTGTTCAACTCCTATATATAGGGGTTGAAATTCGATAAGGTGCTCTTGCAATTGGTTTAGTTCTGAGGTTAAATCCTATTTTAAACTCCAACTCTCTTGCAGGCAGAAATCAAGGAAGTTTTCTTAAAACATGTGAGCAGTACTTCCACCTCAGGAAGGTCCTTCTAATCCTTTTGTCACGCCCTTGTCGTTCACTTCCAATATTGCATAAATCTTGCATCCATGCACAGGCTCTTCTTTCGATGTAGGGAAGAAGTGAACCTTAGGGATACTCCCTGTTTTCTTCCTACAATCAAACTCTATCCCTCAATGCCAATCCAACTCAATCACTTCATCTCACCGTTGAGTATCACATCATGCGATTTCCACCAGTCCATATTGATCACATCATCATAAGATATTAATATCGTGATGTAGGTCGGACTGCGTTACATTATTCCCCATATTAGAGCGACAATTCATACACCTTCCTCCAGCCATCTAGTTGGTACCTGAAGCCATTTCGTCAAATCTAAACCCGTCTAGTCAAAATCCTTTACCTAAAACCCTTTAGCATGGTACTAGAAATATAGCTCTCTGTAGCACCAGGATCCATAAAAAATACTTAAGGTATGGTCAACGATGGTACCTGTCATCTCGAAAACAGTAAACCGGTGCTTGGCCTAGTGGTTAATTACCACGGTCAAGAATCTTGTGGGCCTTTCTCATCTCCACAACGATATTGTGTCCTGTTGACCCGATCGCTCTGGCCTTTTCAACCAGATAGTATTGTCCACTGGCCCTGAAGTAAAAGTCATTGGCCTACCAACCTAAGATCCTGACATGTTCTACTGACACGCCTAACTGTGATTGTTCGCGACGGTCCCTGGTCGGGGTTCTTCTACTAAGGAAACCTTCATCATGGTGTTATGAACAAAGGTTCTATAGACGTATCTTGATACCCCAGATGTCATCCGTCTAAATAGTCTTGGAGGAGTCCTAACCTGACTCTCGCGGGTCAATTCATCTTCAACCTTGAGGCCTACTGGACTGCATCCTGTAACATTTGAGGAATTTAGACCCTCACCTTCTCACAAACGCTCGAGTTAAGGATGAACACATACTTTTTTATCTCTAGCTTATCTCGGTTTAGATGCGAGGAATACTGAAGTAGATCCACAAATATGGTCTCATAATACAACACCGTAATACCACCCTATCGTAAGGCATTGAACTCATCAAGATGCCACTCAATGAATTCCCCTAACATTAATTCTCCCCGAACCATTCCTCAAACCGTTCCCATAACATGACTTCTATGACCATGTTTAGTTGAGGTAGGAGTGTCTTCCACCATACAAGAGCACTCCCCTTTAGATGAATACCTCCCTATGGACCTTCGTGCTAGAGGTCATAACCGCGAAGTGTGGAGCACATCGCCTTTCTCTCTAGCCATGCCTGAACAGTTGAGCCATATGTGGCCCACGTGGACTCGGGAACTTAACCCTCTCGAGTTTCTTGTGAATGCTACCAGTCTGGCTGGGGCACATTGTGGACCCTTAGGGGTACAGGTTCCCTAGCCTCATATCAGTATAGAAGGTTAATCTAGGCCTCTGTCATTCTCTGGAAGGACCTTGTCTTACCATCCACATCCCTTAAAATAATCATCTCCTGCCCAAGGACTTGTTCTTCCCCTTGGGGTTTAGATTCTTAGGGCGCAGACACTTCTGGGGGCGTTGCACCTGCTTCCCCAACACCACGCTGTGAATCTCTATGATTCCCTCTAACCGTGATTACCGCAAGGATAGGTTAATAATTCAATTAGTGTTGAGTATTAATCAAGGGATTAATTCAATGGAAGGCGTGGTTATCCACAGTCGCAGGGTTGAACCCGCTCTGATACCATATGTAACGGTCTCTCCCTTATGACAAAAAAATGATGTACAACATGTCATTTTTTTTTATTGGCGTTAGGGAAAATTGGATCATCACAATTAAAAGCAACATTGTTGACACATCAATCACATAAATTAACAAAACAATAATAAAGAATTAATAATCCAATACGACACTTGGCTAACATATCGTCACCAGGAACCAAGACACGCTAGTAATCTAACTAAATGAAACCCATCCTAACCACATCAATCCAAGGCACAAGAGAACTTAATTACTAAATCAATCATACAAAGTCATAAGCTAAAGAGTAATGTAATCAACTTCAAATTGTTTCAAGGTAAAAAAAAGCAAACATCCACTAGACTTCAAGGCGCATAATTAATCCACTGACCTAAACATTCAACATTCATAATCATTGCGCAAGGGTAGTTTATCAAGATATTTCATGATGCGTCAAGGTATATCTACTCAATAAATGGACATTAATTTAATGGACGCAAGAGTAAATTATCAACTTAGTCATGACGCAATATGATCAACATTAAATTCAAAGTGTAATAGAAAGTGAAAACTTCATCATTCAATGACGACAAGGGTTGAGGCGCAAGTGTATTCACTTTATTTTTAAGATGAGAGAGTGATATAACTACCGGGTAAGTAAAAAAAACATCATAACTCGATGCGTTCATTTATTATTAATCTCTTAATTACATATAAATCATCATTATTCAAGGCGCACACAAAATCCAATCGCTTAGGAGATTATCTTCCAACATAGTTCAATGATGAAGTAGAATCTATTAAGTTCAACATGAGATTAATCACTTACTAAATCAACTATACATCACAATATTATTTAACGCATGTAATCATCCACTCTAATTTTCAGGGCACACGGTAATCATCGATCAATCTAAAATATGCAAGACAACTATCAACTCTATTAACACCATTACATCATTTTACTGGCACAAGAGAAGTCTCGGTTTAAACTCATGGTGCCAGGGACCTAAAAACATCACCTACTAAATATCAATTACTTGACGACCCATTCTCTCTCTATCAAAACTCAAAGTAATCCAACCCAACTCAACATAAATTTAGAGCATACAAGCGTGTCTTGTTTCAATGAGAAATTCCTAACTTCAAAAGATTAAATTGGTTTAGAAGAAGATAAAGAGTAAGTTTCTAAGGTGGACATTGGATTACATCCCTCTCCAACCCTTGGTGTATCCAACCTAACCATTCCAGAAAAACACCTTGAAGGGANAGGAATAAATCACATAAGGTGCGCATAAGAGAGGGATGTTACATACACCACCTCTTGTTTTAAACTTCGTCCTGAAGTTTCACAATATACAAGTGCAGAAATATAAAGGATCTGACAATATCTAAATGTCTAGCTATTAAACAAAAATGGAAACTACTGAGACATATCATATGCATCCTCCCAGGTAGCAGAGTCTGGACTAGAATCGTCCCATTGGACCTTGACCTGATCGACAATTCGATGTCGTAGTTGTTGAATGCGATGGTCCAGAAAGAGGATTGGCTCCGTCGTGAGTGCACCCTCTTCCAACATCTGCCAAGAACTGAAGTCAATCACATGTGTAGGATAACTGACCTAAAGTCTCACACAGATACAAGATAAATATCGAGAAACGCCTCTAGGAATGAGGCACGGTTATCCGTTAGTCCCTTCATAATTATGGTCACGCGATGTGCATCAAAAAAACCCTTATGCCAATACAACACTTCTTCCAACCCTTTTTTGTATCATTTTTACTTGTTCTTCCATTTCTTGGATGACTTCAGGTCCTCCCAGGAGCCCATCCTCGAGTCTATACTAGCTCAAAGTCGTCCTATACAGTCACCCGTAGAGAATTTCAACAATACCTTCTAAACGGTACGTTGTTGGTTGTTGTTGCATGCAAACTCGGTCAGCGACAAGAACTATTCCCAACATTTATGTTGGTCCAACACATACATACGCAACACAACCTTCCAAATTTGGTTCGTTCCTTTGGTTAACATGTATATCTCAAGGACATGTTGTACTAAAGTTCAGTGGTGTTCTCAAGGCCTTTTGGGAAACTCGTCCAAAACATCTTGCAAAAATCGATTCCCTTATTGGATATGATTCTTTTGGTACATCTGACAGTCTCAATATCTTGTTGATATAAACTTTAGCTATACCTGGTTCCTGATGCGTCGTATGCACATGGAAAAAAGTGTGCACTCTTTAAAAAATTCTCAACTATCAAAAAAATATGGTTGTGCCTCCTTGTTGTTAATGGAAATCCAAAGATAAATTCCATCAAAATGACCTCCCATTTTGATTCCAAAAAATCATGTGGTTGTAGTAATCTTGTCAGATGTCTACATTCAACTTTCACTCGTTGACGTCCTAGACACCTCGCCATGTATATCACCATGTCCTTCGTCATCCCTAGGAGAAGAATGAGAGATTAAGGTATGCCCTCATCTTTGTGACTCCAAGATGAGCCATGTACGCTACTCTATGAGCTTCGTTTAAGATCAAACCTATCAATTTGTTATTGGGAAGTAAGTAAATATTGTTATTATATCTCAATAATCCGTTTTTTTCCACAGTAAATCTATCAAATTTTTGTACCAACAAGGTGTTTTATCTGATAATTTCCTTAACCTCTTGATGTCAGTCATCGTGGCATTGTATAGTTAGAATCCTTTCACGTAGATTCATCTTAAAGAGGTATCACCGACAATACATGTGGTCTCCAACTCAACGCATCAACCACTTTGTTCATTGTTCCCTTTATGTAGGTAATCTCAAAATCGTACTCGCTAAGCATTTCCATCCAACACCTTTTGTCACATGTTCAAGTCTCTTTGCATAAAAATGTGTTGTAAACCACAGTGGTCAATTTTTAGTTCGAATTTTCGTCCAATCAGTTAGTGTCTCCACACTCTTAGGGCATACACAAAGGATAATAACTCCACATCGTGTGTCACATAGTTTTCCTCATGCCTTATTAGCCTCCTTGAGGTGTAAGAAATCACTCGACCATCTTGCATCAAGAATCTGCCTAAGAATTCGTTGGATGCATCAATGCACACCAAGAAGTCCTCATCCATGTCAGGAAATTTTAGTATCGGGGCTATCGTGAACATCTCCTTGAGCCTTCGAAATGCTTCTGCACATTTCTCGATCCACAAAAAAATCTTGTTCTTCTTCTATAATTTTGTAATTTGATCGTTATCT
This sequence comes from Picea glauca, assembly GCA_000966675.3. NCBI lineage: Eukaryota > Viridiplantae > Streptophyta > Pinopsida > Pinales > Pinaceae > Picea > Picea glauca. The sequence goes on from JZKD02S1938259.1 coordinate 57,676, forward strand.
TCGAAAAACATTCGACAAACTATTGATAATATCCAGCTAAACCTATGAAGTTACATACTTTTGGTACATTCGTCGGTGCAGGTCATTCCCTAAAAGCCTCTACCTTTACTAGATCCACAATGATACCTTCATCAGAGATAACATGCCCCAATTGATGAATCTTCGATTGATCAAAGATAATTTCGATAGTTCTCGTGATTTGTTCCCTCGCAAACACTGTAGAACCAAGAGAAATATTCGTCAAGTTATTTCATCCTCTGAGAATATATCAATATGTTGTCAAGGAATACTTGACGATAGTAAAGAAGATTCCCCATGACCCATTCTTCTTCATTATAAAAATAATAGGAGCACCCCAAGGTCACATACTTGGACGTATAACTCCTAGGTCCATCAAAGCCTTCATTTTAGTGTTAAACTCCTATATATAGGGGTTGAAATTCGATAAGGTGCTCTCGCAATCGGTTTAGTTCTGAGGTTAAATCCTATTTTAAACTCCAACTCTCTTGCAGGTGGAAATCAAGGAAGTTTTCTTAAAACATGTGAGCAGTACTTCCACCCCAGGAAGGTCCTTCTAATCCTTTTGTCACGCCCTTGTCGTTCACTGCCAATATTGCATAAATCTTGCATCCATGCATAGGCTCTTCTTTCGATGTAGGGAAGAAGTGAACCTTAGGGATACTCCCTGTTTTCTTCCTACAATCAAACTTCTCTATCCCTCAATGCCAATCCAACTCAATCACTTCATCTCACCATTGAGTATCGCATCATGCGATTCCCACCAATCCATATTGATCACATCATCATAAGATATTAATATCGTGACGTAGGTCGGACTGTGTTACATTATTCCCCATATTAGAGCGACAATTCATATGCCTTCCTCCAGCCATCTAGTTGGTACCTGAAGCCATTTCGTCGAATCTAAACCCGTCTAGTCAAAATCCTTTACCTAAAACCCTTTAGCATGGTACTAGAAATATAGCTCTCTGTAGCACCAGGATCCATAAAAAATACTTAAGGTCTGGTCAGCGATGGTACCTGTCATCTCGAAAACAGTAAACCGGTGCTTGGCCTAGTGGTTAATTACCACGGTCAAGAATCTTGTGGGCCTTTCTCATCTCCACAACGATATTGTGTCCTGTTGACCCGATCGCTCTGGCCTTTTCAACCAGATAGTATTGTCCACTGGCCCTGAAGTAAAAGTCATTGGCCTACCAACCTAAGATCCTGACATGTTCTACTGACACGCCTAACTGTGATTGTTCGCGACGGTCCCTGGTCGGGGTTCTTCTACTAAGGAAACCTTCATCATGGTGTTATGAACAAAGGTTCTATAGACGTATCTTGATACCCCAGATGTCATCCGTCTAAATAGTCTTGGAGGAGTCCTAACCTGACTCTCGCGGGTCAATTCATCTTCAACCTTGAGGCCTACTGGACTGCATCCTGTAACATTTGAGGAATTTAGACCCTCACCTTCTCACAAACGCTCGAGTTAAGGATGAACACATACTTTTTTATCTCTAGCTTATCTCGGTTTAGATGCGAGGAATACTGAAGTAGATCCACAAATATGGTCTCATAATACAACACCGTAATACCACCCTATCGTAAGGCATTGAACTCATCAAGATGCCACTCAATGAATTCCCCTAACATTAATTCTCCCCGAACCATTCCTCAAACCGTTCCCATAACATGACTTCTATGACCATGTTTAGTTGAGGTAGGAGTGTCTTCCACCATACAAGAGCACTCCCCTTTAGATGAATACCTCCCTATGGACCTTCGTGCTAGAGGTCATAACCGCGAAGTGTGGAGCACATCGCCTTTCTCTCTAGCCATGCCTGAACAGTTGAGCCATATGTGGCCCACGTGGACTCGGGAACTTAACCCTCTCGAGTTTCTTGTGAATGCTACCAGTCTGGCTGGGGCACATTGTGGACCCTTAGGGGTACAGGTTCCCTAGCCTCATATCAGTATAGAAGGTTAATCTAGGCCTCTGTCATTCTCTGGAAGGACCTTGTCTTACCATCCACATCCCTTAAAATAATCATCTCCTGCCCAAGGACTTGTTCTTCCCCTTGGGGTTTAGATTCTTAGGGCGCAGACACTTCTGGGGGCGTTGCACCTGCTTCCCCAACACCACGCTGTGAATCTCTATGATTCCCTCTAACCGTGATTACCGCAAGGATAGGTTAATAATTCAATTAGTGTTGAGTATTAATCAAGGGATTAATTCAATGGAAGGCGTGGTTATCCACAGTCGCAGGGTTGAACCCGCTCTGATACCATATGTAACGGTCTCTCCCTTATGACAAAAAAATGATGTACAACATGTCATTTTTTTTTATTGGCGTTAGGGAAAATTGGATCATCACAATTAAAAGCAACATTGTTGACACATCAATCACATAAATTAACAAAACAATAATAAAGAATTAATAATCCAATACGACACTTGGCTAACATATCGTCACCAGGAACCAAGACACGCTAGTAATCTAACTAAATGAAACCCATCCTAACCACATCAATCCAAGGCACAAGAGAACTTAATTACTAAATCAATCATACAAAGTCATAAGCTAAAGAGTAATGTAATCAACTTCAAATTGTTTCAAGGTAAAAAAAAGCAAACATCCACTAGACTTCAAGGCGCATAATTAATCCACTGACCTAAACATTCAACATTCATAATCATTGCGCAAGGGTAGTTTATCAAGATATTTCATGATGCGTCAAGGTATATCTACTCAATAAATGGACATTAATTTAATGGACGCAAGAGTAAATTATCAACTTAGTCATGACGCAATATGATCAACATTAAATTCAAAGTGTAATAGAAAGTGAAAACTTCATCATTCAATGACGACAAGGGTTGAGGCGCAAGTGTATTCACTTTATTTTTAAGATGAGAGAGTGATATAACTACCGGGTAAGTAAAAAAAACATCATAACTCGATGCGTTCATTTATTATTAATCTCTTAATTACATATAAATCATCATTATTCAAGGCGCACACAAAATCCAATCGCTTAGGAGATTATCTTCCAACATAGTTCAATGATGAAGTAGAATCTATTAAGTTCAACATGAGATTAATCACTTACTAAATCAACTATACATCACAATATTATTTAACGCATGTAATCATCCACTCTAATTTTCAGGGCACACGGTAATCATCGATCAATCTAAAATATGCAAGACAACTATCAACTCTATTAACACCATTACATCATTTTACTGGCACAAGAGAAGTCTCGGTTTAAACTCATGGTGCCAGGGACCTAAAAACATCACCTACTAAATATCAATTACTTGACGACCCATTCTCTCTCTATCAAAACTCAAAGTAATCCAACCCAACTCAACATAAATTTAGAGCATACAAGCGTGTCTTGTTTCAATGAGAAATTCCTAACTTCAAAAGATTAAATTGGTTTAGAAGAAGATAAAGAGTAAGTTTCTAAGGTGGACATTGGATTACATCCCTCTCCAACCCTTGGTGTATCCAACCTAACCATTCCAGAAAAACACCTTGAAGGGA
>JZKD02S1938270.1:0-26650 GCA_000966675.3 Picea glauca
ATTTCTAAACAAACTTGAAAAAGTTGATTTTATTCTTTTTCATGGACAACATAAGGTAAATCTAACAACAAGGAGTTGATATTTCTACCACAAAAAATAAGTAATGGCACCTCTGCCATGGTGTCTTTCATTATTCTCTATTTATTTCCAATCTTCCTTCTCCTTCTCCTAATCCATATATTTAGTAGGTGTGGTATGTAGTAGGAGAGGAGGATTGAATCTTATCCCAATCCATTTGAGTTTGATATTACTCAAAGACTCCTTACACACAACATGTAAATTATGAGGAAAGTGAGGCTCTATCATTTGAATATCAAGAGGAATAGCATCTCATCTAGCTTGTCAGGACTGGAGTGCACCTTCCCTTAAAATTTGACTGTATCCTTAAAATGGGCAATTGTCCCTCTTTGTTTTTCCTCTAAAATGGGTATTAGCTAGATGTATGATGTCAAATTTATGTGTCTATTGATGAGTTCTTGTTTTCTTATGGCCTCATCTCTAATTCATAAGTGACTAATCATCTATTCTTCCATGTACTTCTAGACCCCAACAACCCTTAATTCTTCATGGTGGATCTATGAGCACAAAGCTTTGAGTTGGACCTCCCCTACATATGGGTTTGGTGACCATATGTAGGGATGGGGAAGCACAAATTTGTGTAATAAAATTCACTCATTTGAGTCCTAAATTTCTCATATCCCTTCTCACACGTCTCTATAAAATCCCTTTGGGTATCCACTCTATAAGAAATATGTTTGGTTGATACATTTATATAAAAAAAATTCCACTGCTCCTTCAAGAAGAGGGTGCATACTTTAGCTGGAGGTTTGTAGCTAATAATTTCCTCTATTACTTCTACTATTTTAGTTATTTATTCCTTCAATATATAAACCTTCTCATTCTTGTTATCTAATCCTTCCTTAGTTTTGGATAACTCAATATTCAAAGTTTCATTTTTGGACTCTAGTTGTTTTCTTCTGTCAATATGCTACATTTTTCATAACCTAAAACTATTCATGAAGGTCAACAAGATATTGATCAAGGTGAAATAGGTCTCCCTTTTCAATAGCATCCTCTAATTTATCCTTAGCTTCTACCATTCTTTTTTAGTTGAGGTATTTATCCCTATATTCCTCTAATTCATTAATGATGTTGTGTGTTGATGTTTTATGCCTCTTGTAATATTCTTCTTTATTGTCTTCTTGTACCTCAATTAGGTCATTAATAGGGCAAGGGTCCTCTTCCAAATTTACAAGTGTGGTGGAGATAGGAGTAATTACTATATTATTATCTATATGGGATCTTTTCTTATACCTTCATCCAAAGGTTTTCTCCTTTATTTATGTAGAATGACTCTAATCTTTGATTTTTAGGGACTATTATGAGGGGTCCACATTTTTATTAGTGTTTCTTCCACATCCCGGTTCTCTTCTTCCACCTATACTCTTTTATGTTGCTTCCTTCTCATGATGGTTTCAACCTTTCTAGATTTATTTTTACTCCCATGGTCCATTTCATCACTAGGCTCTTTGGCTGCAAGTTGTATGGATCTAAAGTCCTCCCTAGTCATGGTGAAAAAATAATCTTAGGAAATCCTTGTTGGATACCTTGTTAAGGCATCACATATTATCATTTTTATTAGGCCGTGGTGGAATAATTCCTCTTACTTTTCTTTCTTGACCTTGGTTCTCATTTCCCTTATAGATTGCAATAGGACATATGGGATGTTGATGTTTTCCTCACTCCTTTCATGGAGAAAATTCCTCAATTGGTGAAGGAATCTAAAATGGTAGGAATAAAGCATATGTATCCTACCATTTCATGTGATGTACTTCAAGAGGTTATATGCCACCTCATACCATGGCTCAGACAATCTTTCTCTCTTTACTCCATTTTTGTTTTCTTCAACTTCCTCATAACTTAGGAAAAACAAATTTATGGAATTTGAGGTTGGTTTCCTATCTTCCTTATCCCAAGATAATCCCATGGGTAGTTGCACTGATTTTTTTTTTTAATTGTGGGTTCATCAACCTTGATTTTTAAACCTCTTATTGAGTTGATATACTCCTAGTTTCTGATGTGTTAAAAATTCAAGTAAAATTCCATGGCCACTCTATCATCATAACCTTGCAGTCCGTTGAAGTATTCTAGTCAGTTTAAATACTAGAATCTCTCCACTACTTTAGGGTTGGTGTATAATATTAAAGTCACATTGGGTTCCCTCCCATTGAACCCACTCCCCATCTTGTAGGTTTCTATATTGGATGATTGTGTTGTTAATTTTGTTGAGGATCCTAGCTAAATCACAATTTTGATAGTGGAAACAAATTCACACATAATATTACTCTTTAATACTTCAAATTTCTAAGGAAATGGAAATGGAAATCATAAATTGGATAGTGAAAATGGTTTCAACACAAACCCTCAACTTCAACACTTCAATATTTTGAGAAAATGACAATGGAAATGACTTCAATGCCTCAATATTCATCTTTTGAGAACATGTCATTTAAAATTTTTAATGAAAAACTTGAATTTTTCAATAGTCAACTATTGAGAACAAGATTTTTTAAATTGACAAAAAACTACTGAGAATAGGCTTCTTGAGAATGGTAATGAAAAAACTTATGAGAACAGGGTTCTTGAGAATGGTAACAACAACCTTAGGTTTTCATACTTTCCTTCAAAAACAGGTCAAATCTTGAAAAAGCTTTAGGTCTTAGTAGTCAATTTCTAAGGATAGGCCTTTTTTAAAAAATGGTCATAAAAAATTATTTTGAACATGCTTCTTGAGAAAGGTAATAACAACTTCATGTTTCATACTTTTCTTTTGAGATATATTTTCAAAATGACAATGGGAAAAACTTTCGAGAATAGTCAACTTGTGAGAAACTATTATCACACTTCAAGTTTTGAAAAATGAGAATGGAAAGGTCTTCAGGTTAGAACACTTCTCTTATAAGAACAAGTCATCACAATTCATGTTTTGAAAAATGGAAAAAAATATCTAAGAACAATAAAAAATTTAGAATGGTTTATCACACTTCAAGTTTTGAAAATGAGAATGGAAAAAACTTTTGAGAGAAAGCTTCTTGATGCTTCAACTTCTAAGAAGGGATTTTAGAGTTTCAGTGACAATGGAGAAAACTTGAGGTTTCAAGTTTTGATTTTGACCTCTTTAAACGATATACCTTGCAATTGTGTAACTCTAGAGGAGCTTCCAATTATGTAACTTGACTGTGCAGTTTTGTAACTTTTCTTTGTAATGATTTAACTTGACTGTGAAACTATGTACCCCTACAATGGTGGAAGAAATTAAGCTTTGCTTCAATTCTCTTATTGATTTTTAGCATGCATGCACTTTTTTTTCGTTTCTCTTGATTTGGAGATTATATAGTTTCTCTTGATTTTTTCGTTAGTTAGAAGAACCTTCTCTTTGATAATTCAAATGGTTGATGAAATTGAAAACATGATACAATGTCTTCATTTGACATCATGGTTGGTACAAATTCTCATTGGGAATTGATAATTACGTCACCAAAACTTTAGATATTCCCCCCAAGTGAATATTTGAGAACCACCTTGACGTGCGAAGTGGAATTTGTAGCTATAATGATTAATATTTTGTGTTATGACTATCAATTATTTAACTAAAGTTTTGATTAAGTGACATACTTTTGTTCCTTTTTTATTTCGTTGTGATGACATGCATGTGTTTGTCGAGCTGTGCAAGCAATGTTTCTACTGGAGCATGCCCTCGGAGGTGTATTTTCTTTGTAATGATGAGATAAAGGTGTGTGCATGTTATTTATCAATAGTTCTAGGTTTTGAGCTAAAAATGGAGGATCCCTTTGCATCCTATAGGTTGTGGTCTTGAAAACATGGTATCCTACTTCAATGATGTGATGGAGTTATAATGGTGTATTTTGATGTAGGATGTTGTAGAATGTTGCATGTGGGTACCCTTAGACGTTGGATCATTAGTTTTGCTGAAAATCATTAAAACAAAGTGCTTTAGGTGGCTGGAATCGAGTTTCTTCCAGCATCCTATAGCATTTTGTGTAGAACATTTTCCTATAGCTTCATATATCATTATGTGTAAGGAGTTTCCTATAGCTTCTTGTAGTAGTGTAAATAACAATGTTTCTGTAGCTTCTTGTAGGTTCCTTTAGGAAACAATATAAGTGGAAATAATTCTATTTGGGAGCTTTGTAGTGAAGGGAATATATGGATATGTTTGAATACGGAAATGGATCATATGATAGGTTGTTTGATGAGTGGAATGAAGAAGTTTGATGTGTAATATGGTGGATTGTGAAATGGGATGAATGAAATATGAAACCAATGGATGATAGATATGAAATGATAGAACTATTGATGAAATGTCTAGAGAATATATCGTGTTGTATGTTGATATATGTTGTTTTTTTGAGTGATGGGCTATCGGTTTTGCTTGAAAATTTTCTTCATCAAAGACTTACTACTTCAAAGACTTGATTTTTTCATGGAGGTATGTGATCCAAACTTTGAGATAATCCATAAAACATAATTGATCTTTGTCAGCTAAGCTTCTTAAGTTGTTTTTTTTTTTTAAGTTTTCTATGTCTTGAGAATGTTTGGACATTGCATATTTTATTGGCATGCTGAGATAGTATTTTTGAGAGACGCGCATAGATTGTTTTTTTTAAACTTTGCATGTTATGTTGAAATATGTGACTCATGCTAATATAGAGTGTGAAATTGATGAGTCTAAAGTGTGTAATTGTTCATGTTGGCCTAAGATTTGTTGATACAGAGGACTAATGTGCTTTGTTGGATAATTGTAATATGTTGGTAGAAAGCCATCATTTTGTAGATATTTTTGGATTTGTTGGAGTGTGAATATTGCACATAAGTCTTATGTGTATGGAGTCCCATATCGTTTTGGTTGTTATTTATAGGCTTGAGTGGTGGATAGTATTAACGTGTTGATGTTCGTTATGGTGTTGGTGATAATGTTGGTTATGAAGATTGTGTTGATGTTGGTGATGATGCTTGTGATGAAACTGGTGCAAATGTTGGTGATGTATAACGATGAGTCCTTATCATTCTTGAGTTGATCCTACTCTGTAGTGGTTCTTTTTTTCTCTTTATGAGTAGAAGCTAACTATATTAGGATTACTTGATGAATATTTAGGATCATGATTGAGGAATATACCTATATAATAATGCTTATTTTATGTTATTGTTGTTGTAGATGTCTAACGGAGGGGTACTTGTAGCATTTGTAGGTATTTGTAGTTTGTATAGTGTAGTGAAAAACCTTGGAGATATTTTAACTTAAAGTGTTTATTTGGGTTGATTAATTATAGGTTTTCCTTCTCTAATATGTGGCTTGGTTTTAATTCTTTATTTGTACACATGTAAACATTGAAAAGAAGAGTTAGATATTTTTATTTTCCCTTCTTTTTTATTTTCTTAGAGCATTGGTGTGATTATCAGTTTTCACTAGTTCTCTACACCATGGTTCATGTAAAGGTTTTCACCATGGGGAACAAGTTTTATTTAAGATTTAATCATGCCTCCTAGGATTTTTTCAATCAAAACTCTATCCTTGAAACCTTAGTGAAGTTTTCACCAAGCAATATTTCTTTGTTTCTTTTTTGTTTTCTTTTTCAATAGACCTTGGAAATTAGAATGGGATAGGGGAATTTCTTCTACCAACCACATTTAATTGTTTTGTTTGAAGAAGTCTTGAGAGTGTTGGACATATTGTAATTGATTATGTGTTGTCATTTATGGAAACATGAGTCCAACATGTACAATAATCAGAAGAAATTAAAGATCAACTTGGGGCAGAGGAATATCACCTTGTGGCAGAAGAAATTTGTGATCATTGTTGATCACGATAGGATCAATAGTGATCCTATGATTCTAAAGATCAAGAGAAATAGTGATGAAATAGATCATAAGTAAGAAACATTAATCAAATCTCATAAGGGAAAGTGCATTATAGAAACACGATCATGATTGAAATACCCACAGTAAAACTACAAAAAAATCGAGGGAGAATCATGTCCACTGATGTAGATTCTGGGACAAACCAAGACCATCAAATGAAGTCAAGATACTTGAGGTTTAATCGGGGAATATCACTCCAAGAGAATTGATAATTGAGAACAAATAACCCAAATTCTAGAGTGTTGAAATCAATCTAGACCATCGATCAAGAATTGATCACATTCGTTGGATCAAGGATTCATGAGATCCTGAAATAGCCAAAATCCTGACAATCGTTGGATAGTGTTAGGCTTTTCATGTCAAAGATGGACCGTCAGACAAAGTCAAGTTTCTCGAGTTTTATTCGAGGAATCTCACTGTAGGATAATTGAGAATTGGGAACGGACAACCCAAATTCCCAAAGGCCGAAATAAATCTAGACTGTTGATATAGAACTGATCGCACTCTTGAGATCCAGGAGGAGGACATGTTCTACGTGGAGATCCACATCAGCGGACCATGTCATCAAGGACACATGGCACAATTAGATGGTCACAAGTGTCTAGGTCTAGTTGGCACTTTAAGGTTACATAAGTCATGAATATAAGTGACACATGGTAGCCACTCGGCCAGTGACAAGTCAGCAGTGACGTTAACAAGTTATGTGACTCCCAGAGTTTGTCCTTATGGGAAAACCAACAACTACCTGAAGCACCGAAGACCGAAGTCAATGATAAACTTTGATATAATATCCTCTGGATTCTCACATGATGTAATCACTCCCATGTTGACCACTTCAGCGTTGACCACCTCCAGTGGAAATTGGAACAACAATTATCCAGACCTCTGAACCTCCAAAGTCTCAAAGTCCCAAAGTAAATAGTGGTCGTCCATATCAACCTTTGATTAAGTCACATTCGTTGGATTAAGTGGTGGAATGATAAGTAAGGATTGAAGCTATACTGTTGATTTGGTTCTCAGATTCATGCTAACCATTGGATCAATCTTTGTGAGAAGTGAATGAGAACTGTCCACTCAACTTTAGATCAAGTCATGATCATCGATATGTTTGAAACCTATGGAAAAGACATGATTTTCCATATACAAGAGAACAAATATCAATTGTATGATCTACTTCGACGAAATGTACTTCGAAAGGTTGAAATATTGTAGAGGTTGGAAGTCCTGAAGTAAATAATGGTCATCCATATCAATGTTTGATTAATTCATATCCATTGGATCAAGTATAGTGGAAGGATAGAGTAAACATGAATAAAAAAGTAACGCTAATCATTGATCTAATTTAGGATCATTATCGACCGTTGATCAAGTACAATGGAAGGATAGGGTAAAGCGTAAATCATGAAGTAATCCTAATCGTTGATCTACTTCGGTAGCATTCTCAATCGTTTATCAAGCATAGTGGAAGGATAGTGTAAGCGGAGGTGTTAACCAACAGCAAGCGGTCACCACCGCTTTATGACTTATTCAGTAGGTTATCATTCCAAAGGAATTGAACTACTCAGAATTCTAGTAACCCGGAGTCTCAAAGTACCGAAGCTCCAAAATAACATCTGGCCATTGAAGTTTATGGACACACATCAACTCAATATTAACACTTCAGTGAAATTTAGTCTAGGAGAATTGGAAGTTTATACAAATAACAAACCCCTGAAGCCGCAAAGTACCAAATGAAACAAAAACTATCCATCTCATGATTGAATCCCAACCATTAGATAATGATGCATGATAATCTCTCTACCTCAACACGTGCTAGTTGATTAGAACGAGTGGTGCGCATTTAAGGAAGGGAGAGGCACCACCCTCTCATTTTTCCTTCAAAAATCTCAACCGTGATCAAGGAAATTAATGTTGACAGGTTGGAAGAGCCAAAATTATGCCTTCACAAAATCTAGAGATAAGGTCACCATTAAGTGGTTAACGGTAGGAGGGATTTGCATCCGATTCATATCATATTTCAATCATTGTAATATTCCCATTAAGCAAGTGTTTTGAAAGGTGATTAGATACCTCTAGCTTATCTTGGAGGGAAGCTCATCAAGCCCCCCTTGTATAAACTCTTGTATTTTTTCCAGTAGAGTAGGCATCGGGTGTAGGAGATAGATAGTTGAGGGAGAACTGAGACTCAGTTGTAGTCCAGACTCATATGTTGTAATGGCTATTCCACCATTAATAGAAAGTAACATTTTTTCCTGTTTATCAACGTCTGTGTAATGGATGTTTTGTTATGAATGTCATCCGTATGCATTTGAGTTGTAGATGTATGTTAGAAATCGTCTACAGGGATAGAGATATAGTATTCTATCTACGAGCGTGTTGGATTAACTTTGGTTCTCAAGGATAAGTGCAAGGAGTGTGTGACAGAGAGTGGAGACTCTGTGAGTCGACACAAGGACTGTGTATCTGAACTCAGTCGAGTCAGAAGATAATCTTCCAGGAGGGGACACCAGGATAATTCACAGACTCGTGAGTAAATTTCAAGGTGGTTGGGTACCTTGGAAAGAAATATTGTGTAGGAGTAAACATAGCACAGAGTTACTGAATACTCTGTAACACTCTACCATGAGGGCATAGAGAAAGTACGAGAGCATACTCGAACAACACATTATGAAGTGTTGGAATCCTTAAGAGAATCACAAGTTTGTTGAACACTTTGAGGAAGGAAGGCCTTGCAAGAGTGCATCGACAAAGGAAAGCAAATGCCTTAAGACTTCCAAACAGGCTAAGGGAGAATTTGTTGAAAGGCTTAGCTGAGCACAATGAGCGTGCTAAGGAGACTATAAGTATACCTTACAAGATCAAGAGGAAGGGAATTAAGTTTTTAGGAGGGAACAAGAAAGTACATTAAAGGACGCAAAGGAAATATGAACCTTGGAGGTTTTCAAGCAGAGAAAAGTCACAAAAGAATTTGCGCAGAACTTTGCAAGGAGTGCAGAAGAAGATCGAGAACAGTCAAAGTCTCGAGAATAAATTGAACTAAGTGTGCCAGAAGGTCGAGGACTTTTCGAAGTCCTGAAGGCAATAAAATCATCCATTGTCGAGAGGAGACAGGTGGTAGAATATTGAGATATCTGGGAGTTGGAGCTCCGGGAGGTTTTCCAAGAGAAAAAAAATATCTTCGCAAAATCACTAAGAGCGGTTTGAATCGAGACCATTGGATGTGGAGGGGAAACGTGTAAGAAGTTCATTGATCCGAAGGAATAACACTCTAGGAGATATCGAGAGACTCCCAAATACCAAAGTCTGAAGAGATTGCAACCATCAATCGAAAGGAGGGATGAGGACTGTTGATCCTCGCGCATTTAAGTTCACCGATTCGAAGTTCAGGAATGTATGAGTTGGTTTTCACAGAAAGAGTCAGAACCCAAAGCCCGAAGTGTTTTGTGTAATTGAGCCCTAGGATGTAGCCCGAGGTCAAGTGATAGAAAGGGTTTGGCATGGAGAGATGAGTTTCACCACCAACTTTCTTCAAAGGGCCAAGAAGAGAGCTGCGATATTGGGAGAACTACACTTTGAGGGAAGAGAGACCCATGGTAGAATTTGTCAGGTTCCAGCAGGGATTCGAAGAGTCAATCTAACTCAGGTGTTGAGAACGATCCTAGAGTGAGAGGTCACATATCCCCAAAGGAGAGGAGAAGGGTGTGGGGTCTACGCCAGAGTGGTACCAGAGCCCGATTTTATTCTCAAGTGGATTAAAAGAGATAGAGGAGATACTTTGATACCAGAGTAGTATCAGAGCATATTTTTTCTCTTAGGCGAGAGGAAGGAGACAAAATGCGATACTTTGTGAAGACTGTTGTAAGGTGTGAAACATATGATCAATAACTAGGAGGGCTAGATGTGAAGTAAGATGGTCACTGGAGTCTATGATCGTGGTCAAGGATAAGTCTATCTGCAGAAAATTAAAGCGAATATAGACAAGGAGATCAATGAAATCTGAGCCAAGATGGAGACACTAGCATTCAAGATGCAGCAGGAAGCAAAGGTACATTGAAGGTACGAGTGGCCTTTGAAAAGGATAGCTAAGTGGCATGTTTGAATATTGTTGTCCTGAAGGAAATGAAAAGTGTTGAAGAGGTGGTTGAGATATGTCAAAATCCCCAATGGCAAGGGAAATAGATCTGGGAGGAGTCTCGTAGGTTGCCAAGTGGGAAATGCAAAGAGACCAATTGATGTCGTAAAATGAAAGGAGGGCAGAGGAGACATCCCAAATTTTCGAGTGGGAAAGGGAGAGGAAATGAGATCACATGAGATTTCACATCAGTAGGGGGTGTTGACATATGGAGAGGAGGAAGAAAGGACTCATCCATATGAAGATTCATGCAGACCTGCATCCTGCACGAATGAAGATGATGACAATTTGGAAACTTTCATCACATAGGAAATAGATCAAAGGTTCATTCTGGTCATTGGAGGAGTCGATATATTCCTTCCAAGCAGTCGAGGAGAGGCTAGCACAAATGTTGCAGATGCAACAGAAGGATAGAAAGTTGGGAATATCATGGAGGAGGAGGAACATATACTAAATTCTGTCCCAATGGAAGAGGAACACCCAGTTGAGTTATTCACTCAGTGGGAGATGGAATTAAAGGCACTGGAGGATTGGTTGGATAGTCTGGGACCAGAAGGTGTCTTCCATGAGATAGACATGCTAGAGGAGACATGCCAGCATGATTTGCAGCTGAAGGAAGTTGGAGTAGAATCAGTTGAAGAACTGATAGGAGTTAGTCTGTTATAAGGAGTAGTTGAACAACAGTTTAGTGGCAAGACTACGAAATTGGAATCTGTAGTAGAGTGGTCAGTCAGTGTCACAAGGGATGAGAGCAGCATGGGATATCAGGATGACCGACCCATGGAGTGGCATGGAGAGTTGCAGCTGAGCAGACTGCACAAGCCGAACCAGCTAATGAAGCAGTTGGAATAAGTCGTAGAGGATATACAGAGGTTGATATTGAGGTTAGCAGAAGAAGTGATCAGCAAAGAGAAGTTGGATAGAAAGGAACCTGTACGAGCAACAGGGAATATGCAGATGTAGTAGCAGGAGCAAAGAGGATCAAAAGGATAGATCTAGGAGAAAGTTTGGGATCCATGAGGATTTCAACAGAGTTGGGAAACTCATGAGTAGGAGCTCATGAATTTTTGTAGCCGTGGAGCATGATGCATGAGCATCACTCTACCTCAGTACGCGCCAGTTGATTAGCATGAATGGTGCACATTCAAAGAAGGGAGAGGCATTTCCCTCTCATTTTTCCTTTGAAAATCTCAAGCATGATCAAAGAAATTAATGCTGACAGGTTGGAAGAGCCAAAATTGTGCCTTCGTACAAGCTAGAGACAAGGTCACCATTAAGTGGTTGACAATAGGAGGGATCTACATCCAATTCATATCAGATTTTCATTATTGTAATCTTCCCATTAGACAGGTGTTTTGAAAGGTGATTAGACACCTCTAGCTTAGCTTGGAGGGAAGCTCGTCGAACCCCTCTTGTATAAACTCTTGTATTGTTTCCAATAGAGTAGGCACCAGGTGTAGGAGATAGATAGTTGAGGGAGAGCCAAGCTCAGTTGTAGTCCAGAATCATATGTTGTAATGGACATTCCATGATTAATAGAAAATAACATTTGTTTTTGTTTATCAATTTCTGTGTAATGGATGTTTTGTCATGAATGTCATTCACATGCATTTGAGTTGTAGATGTATGTTAGAAACCATATGCATGGATAGAGATATAATCTTCTATATGTGAGTGTTGTTGGCATAGGGGTAGACCCATGGTTCAACACTTCAACAATGCACCAACAAAACCCTAACTACCGACCCTTTCGGCAACACCTATGAAGTAGATGAAGTCTCACATGAGGTAGATGCAAGGGGGTTATAGGAATCAAGTCTCTGCAACCTAGATGGGACACATATATGTGATTACAATACTTAACAGAACACTTAGAAGTTACATTCATTATTATTTATCCCTTATCCACTTCACAAGAGAAAACCCTAATTATAGAACATCACAGTATTCAACAAGATCTAACACATCCAAGCACTTAGCATATAGAAACAGATCTGATCTAGTATTCATTCACATTACTAAGCACTAAGCTACTATATCATATGCATCTAACATATATTGATATACTAAGCATAACTCAAATAACAACCATAATGCACAAAGAAACCATAACACAGGATATACATGGTTCACCCCTAGCGTGGAGTTATGTCCACCAACTCTCCGTCTTCTTTATTATCTTATGTCAATCTCCTTACATGCACAGAGCATCAAAACCCACTCTGCATAAGACATGAGATATGTGTGCACCTCACCAGATCCTCCTTCCTGAGTCAAGTCACAAGACAAAGCCTCTTTACAGTCACTTGCACTTAGCTCTACAAGTTCTCAGCACACAGTATTCATCAAGCTAACTCAATAACATATATCCAACTACTTACATCACTTGCACTCAACACAATATAACACTTAGCACCACATCTCTCTCTACTTACATCGCCTAGATTTTTATTTATACATTACAAAAGGGCCTAAGCATGGGTAAACCCATGGGCTGACATCCCATAGCCGTTACATAAACCAAAAACCAAAAAAGTGCGCAAAAGGGGGGTGAGATCCTATGATCTCAGCTTTGCCTGGCGCTCCGTCTTCAATCATCCTTTCGAAGTCCCAAAATTGGTCAAACATGACCAGCGTTTCCACAAAACTTGTTCAAGAGCTAACAATCCCCCAACACTCACCTATGACTCGTCCCGAGTCACTCTGATCTGGGTAACTCTTCCTCAAAGGCCTCAAGTTTGGCTTGAGTTTCTTTGACCTCCTGCTTCGCCAGAGCCTCCTACTTGAAGAAATCTTGGATAACTTTCTCGATCACCAATCCTCCAATAGTTGTTCAACTAAGGTGACCACATGTTCTAGTTTTGCACCTCATCCTTCAATTTCCTCAAAAGGTGTGCAAGATTCATCCTGCATTGGATGGAGATTTTGAGTCACTTCCATGACTTTTATCTGAATGGCATGGACCTGTTGCTAAACCATGTGTTGTTCTTTGGACCTTTTCATCCTCTATACCATTGATAATGGATTCAATTGTGCTTGCACTATTGTTGCTTGCTGCTTTGCCTCCTAGATCTGTGACTCCAGTGTCCTTAGTTCAGGGTCCTCGGCAAAGGTGCTCATAGGTATGTGCACTTTGATTGCTGAGTTGTTTGCATTCTAAGGCCAATGCCTTAATTCTCTAGACTATGCTCTGGGAACTTTCTTCCCTTTGGTCTCGCACTTCCTACGGAGTTCTTGGCACTGCTTGTAATTCTAGTTTTTCTACTCTTTGTTGGAGTTGTTGAATGGCTTCAACAAGCTTCCCCACTTGACTCTCCACTGGGTGTTCTAAGCCTGTTATAGAGTGAAGTTCTCTAGTGACTTCTTCTTTAACTCCAATATTCTCTATGAGAATTTGTTCTTTCTCCTTCTAGATCTGTGCTCTATCCTCTGCAAACTTTTCCTAGAGGTCATCTTTTTCTTGCTGCGCAACTCGACGTTTCTCTATGGCTTCCTATTTTTCTTGCTTTAGGGCCTCTGTGGTCTGTTATTTTTCCTTCTGGACATGAAGAAGGAAATCTTCTATCGATTCTTCTAATATGCATAGCTAGGCAAGCTCATTTCCCAACTCTGTCATTCTGATGATGGTGGCACATTAGACACTACGCGGCTGGAGTAGAGTGCTTGTTGTACCCCTTTCAACTCTTCTGCAATCCTATCATACATGGTCTCATATTTTTCTTCGTTGCACTATAGAATGTCTTATGAGGTATCTGATACAATAGCGATGATGTGGTCGATGTCATCCACCATTAGCACAGTCTAAAATGGAATTTTATTGTCTTTTGACTTCTTCCGTGATGTAGGTTTCGTGGGGGAAACCTTTCTTTTCTTGGATGTCTAAGCTTCATCAAGGGGATCCCTAGGCGGTGTTACTTTTCCCTGCTTTGGTTTGTCTTCTTTCTCATCGTTCTCTTCCTTTTCTACTTCATCACCTCCTCCCCCTCTAGGTGAATCTGAAGCAGTCTCTTATGATGCACTGTTCGACTCATGTACCTCTTCCTTATTTTTCCTTATGCTACTGTTGGGTGAATCATATTCTTCGTGAGTGACCACAGGACTGCCGATGAGATCGGGGTCAGACAGTTCTGCCTGGTCAACTGGTATAAGGAACTTTGTGGTCCATTCCTTAGTTATTTCTTACATGTCCTCATCAATGATATTATAATCAGATTGAAGCTCTTCTTTATGTTTGTCTCCACATGAAGTGATATAAATAAAATGTCTATCTACACAGAACTTTACAAATGGCCTAAACCTATGGAGGGTTTTCAACGTCATACGAGGGAAAGACTCAATAGCCCTCTTCAACTATAGGTAATAGGTATGGAACACCACATTTTACTGCCATTTTTTAGCCATGTCGCTCAAGTACCAGAGCATAGTGAACTTCACAGTGAGGGGTTCAGACGTATCAATATCAGGTAAGGTTGCTCCTTCCAGCATCTCCCATGCAATGAATGCGATGAGGATCATCAACTATATGAAATGGAACTCATAGCCCTGATCCTGAGCTTGACAACAGTCTTTCTCTAACTGGTTGATGAGGTAGCTTGCCCAGTTCATTTGTAGTCCTTCAATGAATTTTCCCGCAAGGTCAACAACGAACCCCATGACCTGCATGGGTCTATTCTTCCTTACTAGCTTACCACTGATCAAATGGTAGGCTAGGTGCACTGTAACATTCTAGATGGAAGATATCTTGTATACTCGCTTCCCCTTCTCCACATCACCATAGGTGTCATTAATTCTCTGCGCCAGGGCATGATCTGCAACCTTCCCTAGATAAAAGTCTTGTGGGTCTAGTCCTTGCATGCCTAATCCGATGATCCGATGGATCAATGTCATATCTACGGTGATGCATCTATCTAGCCACAAATAACCACCATGGAAGCAAGACAGCAGGAGTTTAATGCACATGTTAACCTCCTGATGCTTTCCAAAGTGGGGTATCTTTATTACATTCAGGATGGTGGACCTCATGATGTCCATGTCCACGGCTGAGGGATGATTTTCAACTTCATCCTCTTGCTATTGGTCAAATACTTATGTGGGGAGAGAATTCCATGGTTCTTGTGATATCCCAAGTTGAAGTCACTGATCTTCAACATCATAATCTGTCCCAATTGTAGTCCAACTACGCATATCCCCTTCTGGAGGTACGTAGTGATCAAGGTGTAGTCGAAGTCCCTCGGGACACTGTCACAACTAACCACGCCAACCAGAGGCGGGATAAAGTTGGGCAGGATATATGGGATTCGATTCACATTCACCAAGTCATCATGATGCTTGCTACATTTCTCAGCAGTGGGTCGACCAGACCAATGCTACACAGTCGATGGGGATGCTTCCAATCCTCGTGTCGATGAAGCTTGTATGCCTGCGAACATCACCTTTTCAACCATGAGGTCTATTAGGATATCTTCGATGAAATTTTCTACTGCGCTAATGGAATTTGACATGCACGCTCGAGATCATCTATCTCATTTCGGTGAGAAGACACTTAATGTAATAGAACGAGTGGCGAGCTCTCAATAGCCACTGCGTGAAAGCAACTAGTTCTCTATGGGCTTGGATAATCACAATTGGAAAAAGTGTTCTCGGTGAAATGCTCGATGGGATAAATATAAAACATTGTAATAAACTCTTCTAATGGGAAGGAACTCCTCAATCAATGAAATTCCATCCGTTATGGTGCAGTCCCAACGGTCCAATGGTGAACGTTTCGTCAATAACTATGTTTCTAGCCGTTCTGGAGTGTTATTCTAATGGTCGAGAGGCCTCCAACGGTGATATTTATTCATCATGGTGAATTTCCAATCTACATTGTTCTAATATCCAGGCAAAGTTCCAGCTCTGCAAATCTTCCTTCTGTGAAGTCCTCTCTAGAACTTCCTGCAATGTTTTTTATTTCTTCTTGCTGAGCTTTCTGGCTTTCTTTCCTATGATTTGAGTCACTGGTTTCCTCTTTCATTATTGTTCTTATCTCTTCTTGGCATAGTAACTTCACACTATGGAGGGTCTTTCATAGGGTTCGAGGGTAATACTTCTTCTCTTTCTGGGGTAGGTTCTCTACTCTCCTGTATGTACAAGTGTTTCAAGTCTTCATGTGTTCTTTCAACTTCAATGGCCATGTCTTTGGTCCTTAGTATCTTCGACTTGTCCTCGTGTTCTTATAGTAAGTGCGTTATTTTCCTAGCCATGAAATATCTTATTTCTTTCTTTTTCTATTCTAAAGCTTCCTCTTCTTGTTTCCTTCGTATCTGATATTTCTCAACCCAAGTTTTTCCTAGCAAAATAGCAAATGGGGTGATGTTCTCAACAAACTTAATGATCTCAAATTCTTCTTCTGTCGAATTTCCATGATCACTCATAGGTATCTGGGTAAGTCTTCCTCATAGGGTTATCATATTCCCTTTAAACAACCATATTCCTCCCAATGAAAGAACCATAGCAGGTTTTCCCAAAATTTCCCAAGTACTTTCTATCATGATATTCACCTATGTATCCTCATCCACAACATAGTCTATGTCGAAGTCTCCTATTCTTGTTTCTATGCACTCTTTCTCTTTTAAGGCCTCTGATAATTTGATGTCTTTGTGATCATTCAGGGTTTATTTCATATGCAATAATACAGTCTCTGATTCTTTCTAGTTCTTGAGCATATTCTTAGTCTCTTTACCTTCCTCATGGTCTTCTTGTCTCATTTTCATCTTTTCAACTTTGGCAATCATTCTAGGGAAATCTAAAACTTCATGTCCAGTAGCCTTACAACAAAGGAAAATAGGACCTCGACCAGGACATTCCTTAGCAATATGTCCTGGTCTTCTACAATTATAACAAAGATTCAATCCTCTCTTTCTATTGAACGATCCCCAACCTTTCCTGTACTACGCACTGGGATCACAGTGGTGGATCTGCAAAAATTATTTCTAGGATCCTACATCCATTTGTTACTCCAAACATTCTTTCTATGCATAGGAATAACATATCTTTCACTAGTTATATCATATCTATTCATATCGAATCTTCTTTCTTCTAGTTGTGCCATAGTTTTCAGACTAGGACAAAATCTATCAAACATACCTAGATCCATTCTTTTGAAATAAAAAAATAAAAAAAATTCACTTATATTACCTTTATTAGAGCACAAAGTTTTAAGATCTTACCTCTTTTCTTCAGATCTGATTTCTTTTTTTAGCACAGAGATTTGCAAGTCAAGTAGAATACTGCACACTAAAGCTATAGATCTACACACATAGATTTCTCTTTTCTTCAGTTCCTAGCAATAAGAGTTTCAAGTCCTGGAAACAGAACCATTTGTTGGCACAGGGGAAGACCTAGGGTTCAATGCTTCAACAACGCACCAAAAAAACTCTAACTATCAGCCCTTTCGGCAACACCTGTGAAGTAGATGAAGTCTCACCCAAGGTAGATGCAGGGGGCATTGCAGGACTCAAGTGTCTGCAACCTAGCTGGGACACAGATCTATGATTACAATACTTAACAGAGCACTTATCAATTAACATTCATTATTATTTATCCCTTATCCACTTCACAGGAGAAAACCCTAACTATAGAGCAACATAATATTCAACAAGATCTAACACATCCAATCACTTAGCATATAGAAATAGATCTGATCTAGTATTCATTCACATTACTAAGCACTAAGCTACTATATTAGATGCATCTAACATATATTGTTATACTAAGCATAACTCAAATAAAAACCATAATGCAAAAAGCAACCATAACACAAGATATACGTGGTTCACCCCTAGCGTGGGGCTACATCCACCATCTCTTCGTCTTCTTTAGTATATTCTATCAATCTCCTTACAGGCACAGAGCATCAAAACCCACTCCACACAGGACTAGAGATTTATGTGCACCTCACCAGATCCTCCTTCCTCGAGTCAGGTCACAGCACAAAGCCTTTTTATAGTCACTTGCACTTAGCTCTGTAAGTTCTCAACACACAGTATGCATAAATCTAACTCAATCACATAGATCCAACTACTTACATCACTTGCACTTAGCACAATATAGCACTTAGAAGCACATCTCTCTCTACTTACATCGCCTAGATTTTTATTTATACATTACAAAAGGGCCTAAGCATGGGTAAACCCATGGGCCGACATCCCATACTTGTTACGTAAACCCAAAACCCAAAAAGTACGTGAAAGAGGGGTGATATCCCTCGATCTCTGCTTCGTCTGGCGCTCTGTCTTCAATCAGCCTATTGAAGTCCCAAAATTGGTCAAACATGACCACCGTTTCCACAAAATCTAGTCAAGGGCCAACAAGTGTGTTGGATTAAGTTTGGTTCTAAAGGCTAAGTGCAAGGAGTGTGTGATAGAGAGTGGAGACTTTGTGAGTTGTCGCAAGGAGTGCATATCTAAACTCAGTTGAGTCAGAAGAGAAGCTGTTAGGATGGCACACTAGGATAATTCACAGACTCGAGAAGAAATTTCGAGGTGGTTGGGTACACTGGAAAGAAATATTGTGTAGGAGGAAACATAACATAGAGTTACTGAATAATATGTAACACTCTACCAGGAGGGAATAGAGAAAGTACGAGAGTATACTCAAACAACACATTCTGAAGTGGTGGAATCCTTAAGAGAATCCCAGGGTTTTTGAACACTCTGAGGAAGGAAGGATTTACAAGAGTGCATCGACAAAGGAAAGGATATGTATTAAGAATTCCAGATAGGCTAAGGGAGAAGCCGTCAAAAGTCTTAGATGAGCGCAAGGAGTGCACCAAGGAGATTGTAAGTTTACCTTGCAATCTCAGGAGGAAGGGTGTTAAGTTGCTAGGAGGGCATGAGAAAGTCCACTAAAGGAAGCAAAGGAACTAGGAACCTTGGAGGTTTTCAAGCCGAGCAAATTCACAGAATAATTTATGCAGAACTTTGCAAGGAGTGCAGAAGAAGATCGAGAACATTCAAAGTCTCAAGAATAAATTATGCTAAGTGTGCAAGAAGGTCGAGGACTTGCCAAAGTCCAAAAGGCCATAAAATCATCCATCATCGGGAGGAGATAGGTGGTAGAATATTGAGAGATCCAGGAGTTGGAGCTTTTGGAGGTTTTCTAAGAGAAAACAAAGATCTTCACGAAGTCACAAAGAGCGGTTTGAATCTAGATTGTTGGATCTAGAGGGGACACGTGGAAGAAGTCCATTGATCCGAAGGAATAGAACTCTCAAAGATATCAGAGGAGGATATCGAGATACTCCCAAATACCGAAGTCCGAAGAGATCCCAGTCGTTGATCGGAAGGAGGGACGAGGACCATTGATTCTTGTTTATTTAAGTTAGTCAATTCAGAGTTCAATAACATATGAGTTGGTTTTTGTGGAAAGTGTCGAAACCCAAAGCCCAAAGCGGTTTGTGTAATTGAGCCTCGGGATGTAGCCCGAGGTCAAGTGATAGAAAGGTCCTAGCATAAAGAGTTGAGTTTCACTTCCAACTGTCTTCAAAGGGCCAAGAAGAGAGTCATGAGATTGGGAGTGCACTTTGAGGGAAGAGAGACCTGTGGTAGAATTTGTCGGGTTCCAACAGGGAGACAAAGAGTCAATCCAACTCAGGTGTTGAGAACGATCCTATATCAGGAGGTCGCACAACCTCGAAGGAGAGGAGAAGGGGGTGGGGTATACGATAGATAAGGATAAGAAAATGTGATAAATGAGTCTTTTAAAAGAATGATCATACCATTGATCTAAAATCGTGATTTATGATGAGGATTAAAACTGTGAATTGAAGTTACTTGAAATATAACACTCTAGAAGATATCACTTCGAAGATAACAAGATTGGGCGAAAGAAGAGGCGTCACTTAAATTAATAAGCTTGTGGTTCTGCGCATATGGTCATATGAAAAACATGGTTTGAAGGAAGTGCCTTTGTAGAACTCAATTTCTGCAACATTTGCAGTGACAGGTTTCTAGCCAGAAAAGAATAAAATGAAAAACAAGGGATTTGAAGTCCTTAAATCAAACTATTAAGAATAATAATAATAACAATAATATAAATTATCATTATTAATTCAAAGGAAGAGGTATATGAAGAGGTTTAATGGTTCAAATAAAGGGACATAATGCTTCAAAATCATACCTATTAGGAGACTATATAAACAAAGAAGTATGTTGAACAAAAGAAGTAGTTGAATTTGTTGGAGTATATATATTTATATATAATGGATTGAATGAAGGTTCATTCTATCAGGTTGGTGGATGTTTACAAGTTGGGTCTTGTATGAGGATTGGATTCCTCACATCTCAGTTAGATATGAGATCAACAAGTTGGGTCTTGTTATGAGGGTTGGATTCCTCATTTCTCAGTTTGATCTGAGAACTACAAGTTGGGTCTCTCATAATTGTTTGAAGATCAAGATTGATCTTATGTATTCATTCAAGTTAAATAAATAAATAAAATATTTATTCTTTTATATATTGGTTGAGAAATTGAAATAAATATATGTTGTTCAATTAATTTATGAAAAGTSGAAAATTKTCCAAAGTTTTGTGACACTGATTCACCCCTCCCTCTCAGTGTYAAGTGTACATTTCAACAATTGGTATYAGAGCGGGTGCCTTCAACAYAKTTTAAACACTGGAAGGTATAYTCTGAAGAAATGGTTGGACAAATGGGYATCTCCACAAATGAAGCTCCCTTATTTGATGTAACATATTATTCATCATGGAGGGAAAATATGAAAAGATATATGAAGTCAAGAGCATATGGAGTTTGGGATTCGGTAGTAAGTAATCCCTGGCACTTAAATACTTCAAAGATAAAAACCAAAAATGAAAAGGAAGCAAGGAGAAACAATTCATTAGCCTTAAAAGCAATCCAGGATGGATTGTCAGACGAAGTCAAAGAAAAGATGAGGCACTACAAATATGTTAAAGAATTATGGATCCAATTAGAAAATTGTTATCAGAATGAAACACAAGAAGAAGAGAAATCCTATCAAAGTAAGGAACAATACTCAGATAAAGATGATTCTTTTCAGAATAAAGAACAAAACTCAGAAGAAGAGAATTCTTATCAAGATAAGGAATAAGATAAAGAAAATAAGAATTCCAATCATATTGAAGAACAAAATATAGAGAAAAATATTTCTAATTAGGATGAAATGTAGGTTTTTATGCAAACCTCAGTCATCAATGCATAAGACAACCTCATCAAGGAATTAAGGCATACCCCAGTAATCAATAAAGAAAAATTACATAATCTTAAGACTGGTGTTACAGTTGCAATAGAAGAGATTTGTATGGAACCAGGAAATGGTATACATATTAAAGTTCATATGGAGGCTATTGACAATCTTGAGTACACAAATATGTGCACTGTAAAAGAGTTGGATAAACTTCAACAGTTAGATCAATATAGCCATGAAGAGATTGAACAGAGAGTTCAGCTAGAATATGAGGAAGAAATCAAAATATTGAAAACTAGAGTTTTTGATCTAACAAAAGATATGGAAGAATTAAATACACATAACAATAAAAGAAAAGAATTACTAAAAGAAACAGAATAATTAGTTAACAGTCTAAAAACTCAACTTGAGTAAACTAAAGAAAGTGAAGAAGTCCTAAAGATCGAGTTAACTAGGAAAGAGAATTCTTACCACATGTTGGAATAAGAAATGATCAACTTCAAAAAGATAAATGAAAGTACTAATGTGGATCTAATGATTCAAATTGAAGATGATAAGAAAAAGGAAGAATTATAGAATATCCAAATAACTAAAAAGGAAGAATCTTTCCAAATGTTTGAATTAGAAGCCATCAACCTCAAAAGGATTCAACTAGAATATGAGGAAGAAATCAAAATATTGAAAAATAAAGTTTTTAATATAACAAAAGATATGGAATAATTGAATACATATGAAAAAACTATTAAATTCAAATAAGTCCTGGATGAGACAGAAGAAATAGTCATCAATCTAAAGACTCAACTTTAACATGCTAAGGAAGTGGAAGAATCCTTGAATATTCAGTTGACTAAAAAGGAAGAGACATGTCAAAAGTTGAAATCAGAAATGATCAACCTTAAGAAGATAAATGGATACAGTAATGGAAATCTAAATATTCAACTCAAGGAGGCCAAGAAAAATGAATAAGCCCAGAGGATGCAATCATCCAAAAGGGAAGAATTATGTCACATGTTGAAATTAGAAATAATCAATCTCAAAAATATGAATGAAAAGACAAACAAGACTGTTAATTTACAAAATAGCTCAGCTATCCTAGATAAAATTTAGATCATTCGAAGGTCAGTTGATGACAAAATTGGTCTTGGATACAATAAGAAAGAAGACAGTGACAATTGGGGAGCACCATTTACAAACATGGGAAAGGATCATCCTTCTCAAAAGGAAACGGTGCAATCACAAACTAATTACAAGCCATGAACTTTGTTAAGGAATGAAGCTATAGAAGTAAAATTGAAGAAGTAAATCAAAAGACAAATCTCTCAAGCCAAAATAAATTCAAGAATGGAAACCCCTTCAATGGATATTGCTTTTCTTGTCATAACTTTGGCCATAAATCAATGGACTGCAAGAATCTAGACAAAGGATATGTAGAAAAATCCAAACACTCAATTAGATGTTGGAGATGCAATTGTGTTGGGAACACAACAAAAATTTTTCATACAATGATATGTTACAATTGTGATAGGTTTGGGCACAAATCCCAAAGATGCAGGAGCTCAAAAAGTCAATCCTTAAATAAATCATTCAATTCAGTGAGAAAACCTAGTAAAAGTTGGAAGAATAAAGGAGATGACAAATCTCCAAAAACACAATTAGAAAAAGGAGGTCCAAAAGGCAGAATATCTCATAGAGAGATATGGAGAAGAAAATATGAAGGAGAAAGCAAGAAAGGTGACATTACACCTGAAAATGAAGAAATTAATAATAAGAAAATGATGGGTGAAGGTCCTAATAAAGAATGTGAAATTCAATATGAAATAGATCAAGCTCAAGAAAGGGAAGTGCCTATAGAAGAATATGGGACAATATCAAATTTTGATGATGTCATAGTTTGTTAGCCAAAGAAAGAAAATACAAAAAGAAGTTTTAAATTGGTTTCTACAAAATCAAAGGATTATGCCAAGAGTTTTTAAAAATAACATATGGAAAATATTGACTATCTAAATATTAATGGTCAAAAGAAAAATCATTGGTAGGGTTAGTTGTAGAATACAAGAAGGAGAAAATTGGTAAAGAAGAGCATCACCTTAGGGGTAATATGACCTCAGAAGGAGCAAGAAAAGATCTTTGATGTCACTTTTTTAAAAAGGGGAGAAAAGAAAAAGTAGCAAAGAAGTTCAAGGGGTATCATTCAACAAATATCAATTGATAACAAAATTGGCATTTCAACAATTGGTATTAAAACAATTGGTATTAAAAAAATTGGTATCAATCCTCAATTGATATTCCTGTGAAATATCAAAGAAGAATAAGAAGAAGATAAAAAAGATCAGTAAAATTCATACTCGTGTTCTATATGACAAAGGAAAGTTAGTAAAAACTCAGGGGTAGTATTTTGATTATCAAATAATAAAGTAAATATTTTGATTATCAAATAATAAAGTAAATAGATTAGGGTTTTAAAGACTTGATCAGTACAAATTGGTATAAAAAAAACTACTTATTTTGAACACAAATATCCCAATGGACTGAGATAAGTTAGTAAATTCATAGGGGGAATCATTCAGTTAAGGTAGGCAGAGCATGATTGCAGGGGGAGTTACCCGAGTTCATATTTTTGTCAGCAACATACAGACATACATAGATTAATCATAGGGGGAAAAACCCTTTTCCATTGATGTCAAAGGGGGAGAGTAACTTCAGAGGAGAGAAGCATCATCACGGGGGGAGTTTGTGTATGAATTTGGTGTGTTTCCCCCAATGACAAAGGGGGGTATTGTTGGACATATTGTCATTGATTATGTGTAGTCATCGATGGCAACATGAGTACAACATTTACAATAATCAGAAGAAAAGAAAAATCACCTTGGGGCAAAGGAAGATCACCTTGTGGAAAAATAAATTTGTGATCACAGTAGGATCAACAATGATCCTATGATTCTAAATCTCAGGAGAGGTAGCGTTCAGAGAATACATGTACAGAAGGAATAAAAAAGTACAAGGAGTTAAGAGCTCAGGAGGGTTAGCGATTGAAGATCAGTGCATAAATGAATGCACAAATAGTTATTAAAAATATCAGGAGAAATAGCGATGCAACATAAGGGAAAGCGCATTACAGAAACTCGATCATGATTGAAATCCCCATAGTAAAACTAAAAAAGAATCAAGGGAGAATCCTGTCCACTCATGTAAATTTCATGACAAACCAGGACCGTCAGATGAAGTCAAGATAGTCGAGGTTTAATTGGGGAATCTCACTCTGGGAGAATTGAGAATTGGTAAGGAATAACCCAAAGTCCTGAATATCAAAATGAATCTAGACCATTGATATAGAAATGATCACAGTCATTGGATCAAGGATTCACGAGATCCCAAAATAGTCGAAATCCCAACAACCGTTGGATCGTGTTAGGATTTTCGCATCAAAGATGTACTGTGAGATAAATTCAAGTTGCTCGAGTTTTATTTGGGGAATACCACTTAGAGAATAGAAAACCCAAAGTCTCGAAGGCCTAAATAAATCTAAATCGTTGATCTAGAACTAATCACAACCGTTAGATCTAGGAGGACATGTGTCGTGTCAGAAGATCCATGTCAACAGACCATGTCATCAAGGACACATGGCACAATTAGAGGTTGACAAGTGTCTAGGTCCAGTTGGCACTTTAAGGTTACGTAAGTCATGAATCTAAGTGACACATGGTAGCCACTCAGCCAATTCCATGTTAGCAGTAACGCTAGCAAGTTATGTCACTCCAGGATTTTTTCCTTCGAGGAAAACCAACAACTACTTGAAGCGTCGAAGGCCGAAGTCAATGATAACCTTTGATATAATATCCTCCAGATTCTCACATGACCGTTAGATCAAAACATGATGTAAGCACTCCCATGTTGACCACTTCGGTGCTAACCACCTCCAGTGGAAATTGGAACAACAATTACCCAGACCTTTGAACCTCCAATGTCCCAAAGTAAATAGTGGTCGTCCATCTCAACCTTTGATTAAGTCACAACTATTGGATTAAGCGGTGGAAGGATAAGTAAGGATTGAATCTAGACCATTGATTTGGTTCCAGGATTCATGCTAACCATTGGATCAATCCTTGTGAGAATAGAATGATAACCATCCACTCAACTGCAGATCAAGTCATGACTGTCGATCTATTTGAAACCTTTGGACAAGCCAGGATCATCCATCTATGGAAGAACAAATATCGATCGTCTGATCTACTTCAGAAAAATGTACTCTGGAAGGTTGAAATATTATAGAGGCTGGAATTCCCAAAGTAAATAATGGTCGTACATCTCAATGTTTAATTAATTCACATTCGTTTGATCAAGTATAGTGGAAGGATAGAGTAAATGTAAATCATGAAGTAACACAAATCATTGATCTAATTTGGGAGCATTCTCGATCGTTGATCAAGTACAGTGGAAGGATAGGGTAAGGTGTAAATCATGAAGTAATGTTAATTGTTGATCTACTTCGGGATCATTCTCAACCGTTGATCAAGCATAGTGGAAGGATAGCATAAGCGAAGTTGTTAACCAACAACAAGCAGTCACCACTGCATTATGACTTATTCGGTAGGTTATCATTCTGGAAGAATTGAGCTACTCAGAGTTCTAGTAACCCGGAGTCTCAGAGTAGCGAAGATCTGAAATAACATCTGGACAGTTGAAGTTTATGGACACACATCAACTCAAGATTAACACTTCGGTAAAATTTAGTCTGAGATAATTGGAAGTTTATAAAAAGAACAAACCCCCAAAGCCATAAAGTATCGGAGGAAATGACAACCGTCCATCTCATGATTGAATCCCGACCATTATATAAGGATAAAAAAATGTGATAAATGAGTCTTTTAAAAGAATGATCAGACCATTGATATGAAATCATGATCAACGATGAGGATTAAAACTATGAATTGAAGTTGCTTGAAATATAACACTCTAGAAGATATCACTCTGGAGATAACAAGATTGGGTGAAAGAAGAGGCAACACTTAAATTAATAATCTCATGGTTATGCGCATATGGTCATATGAAAAACATGGTTTGAAGGAAGCGCCTCTATAGAACTCGATTTTTGCAACATTTTCAGCGATAGGTTTCTATCCAGAATAGAATAAAATGCAAAACAAGGGATTTGAAGTCCTTAAATAAAGCTAATAATAATAATAATAATATAAATTATTATTATTAATTCAAATGAAGAGTTGTATGAGGAGGTGTAATGGTTCAAACAAAGGGACATAATGCTTCAAACTCATACCTATTAGGAGACTTTATAAACAAATAAGTAGTTGAATTTGTTGAAGTATATATATTTATATATATTGTATTGAATGAAGATTCATTCTATCAGGTTG
>JZKD02S1938270.1:26660-40870 GCA_000966675.3 Picea glauca
TGCCCCAAGTTGATCTTTAATTTCTTCTGATTATTGTACATGTTGGACTCATGTTTCCATAAATGACAACACATAATCAATTACAATATGTCCAACACTCTCAAGACTTCTTCAAACAAAACAATTAAATGTGGTTGGTAGAAGAAATTCCCCTATCCCATTCTAATTTCCAAGGTCTATTGAAAAAGAAAACAAAAAAGAAACAAAGAAATATTGCTTGGTGAAAACTTCACTAAGGTTTCAAGGATAGAGTTTTGATTGAAAAAATCCTAGGAGGCATGATTAAATCTTAAATAAAACTTGTTCCCCATGGTGAAAACCTTTACATGAACCATGGTGTAGAGAACTAGTGAAAACTGATAATCACACCAATGCTCTAAGAAAATAAAAAAGAAGGGAAAATAAAAATATCTAACTCTTCTTTTCAATGTTTACATGTGTACAAATAAAGAATTAAAACCAAGCCACATATTAGAGAAGGAAAACCTATAATTAATCAACCCAAATAAACACTTTAAGTTAAAATATCTCCAAGGTTTTTCACTACACTATACAAACTACAAATACCTACAAATGCTACAAGTACCCCTCCGTTAGACATCTACAACAACAATAACATAAAATAAGCATTATTATATAGGTATATTCCTCAATCATGATCCTAAATATTCATCAAGTAATCCTAATATAGTTAGCTTCTACTCATAAAGAGAAAAAAAGAACCACTACAGAGTAGGATCAACTCAAGAATGATAAGGACTCATCGTTATACATCACCAACATTTGCACCAGTTTCATCACAAGCATCATCACCAACATCAACACAATCTTCATAACCAACATTATCACCAACACCATAACGAACATCAACACGTTAATACTATCCACCACTCAAGCCTATAAATAACAACCAAAACGATATGGGACTCCATACACATAAGACTTATGTGCAATATTCACACTCCAACAAATCCAAAAATATCTACAAAATGATGGCTTTCTACCAACATATTACAATTATCCAACAAAGCACATTAGTCCTCTGTATCAACAAATCTTAGGCCAACATGAACAATTACACACTTTAGACTCATCAATTTCACACTCTATATTAGCATGAGTCACATATTTCAACATAACATGCAAAGTTTAAAAAAAACAATCTATGCGCGTCTCTCAAAAATACTATCTCAGCATGCCAATAAAATATGCAATGTCCAAACATTCTCAAGACATAGAAAACTTAAAAAAAAAAAACAACTTAAGAAGCTTAGCTGACAAAGATCAATTATGTTTTATGGATTATCTCAAAGTTTGGATCACATACCTCCATGAAAAAATCAAGTCTTTGAAGTAGTAAGTCTTTGATGAAGAAAATTTTCAAGCAAAACCGATAGCCCATCACTCAAAAAAACAACATATATCAACATACAACACGATATATTCTCTAGACATTTCATCAATAGTTCTATCATTTCATATCTATCATCCATTGGTTTCATATTTCATTCATCCCATTTCACAATCCACCATATTACACATCAAACTTCTTCATTCCACTCATCAAACAACCTATCATATGATCCATTTCCGTATTCAAACATATCCATATATTCCCTTCACTACAAAGCTCCCAAATAGAATTATTTCCACTTATATTGTTTCCTAAAGGAACCTACAAGAAGCTACAGAAACATTGTTATTTACACTACTACAAGAAGCTATAGGAAACTCCTTACACATAATGATATATGAAGCTATAGGAAAATGTTCTACACAAAATGCTATAGGATGCTGGAAGAAACTCGATTCCAGCCACCTAAAGCACTTTGTTTTAATGATTTTCAGCAAAACTAATGATCCAACGTCTAAGGGTACCCACATGCAACATTCTACAACATCCTACATCAAAATACACCATTATAACTCCATCACATCATTGAAGTAGGATACCATGTTTTCAAGACCACAACCTATAGGATGCAAAGGGATCCTCCATTTTTAGCTCAAAACCTAGAACTATTGATAAATAACATGCACACACCTTTATCTCATCATTACAAAGAAAATACACCTCCGAGGGCATGCTCCAGTAGAAACATTGCTTGCACAGCTCGACAAACACATGCATGTCATCACAACGAAATAAAAAAGGAACAAAAGTATGTCACTTAATCAAAACTTTAGTTAAATAATTGATAGTCATAACACAAAATATTAATCATTATAGCTACAAATTCCACTTCGCACGTCAAGGTGGTTCTCAAATATTCACTTGGGGGGAATATCTAAAGTTTTGGTGACGTAATTATCAATTCCCAATGAGAATTTGTACCAACCATGATGTCAAATGAAGACATTGTATCATGTTTTCAATTTCATCAACCATTTGAATTATCAAAGAGAAGGTTCTTCTAACTAACGAAAAAATCAAGAGAAACTATATAATCTCCAAATCAAGAGAAACGAAAAAAAAGTGCATGCATGCTAAAAATCAATAAGAGAATTGAAGCAAAGCTTAATTTCTTCCACCATTGTAGGGGTACATAGTTTCACAGTCAAGTTAAATCATTACAAAGAAAAGTTACAAAACTGCACAGTCAAGTTACATAATTGGAAGCTCCTCTAGAGTTACACAATTGCAAGGTATATCGTTTAAAGAGGTCAAAATCAAAACTTGAAACCTCAAGTTTTCTCCATTGTCACTGAAACTCTAAAATCCCTTCTTAGAAGTTGAAGCATCAAGAAGCTTTCTCTCAAAAGTTTTTTCCATTCTCATTTTCAAAACTTGAAGTGTGATAAACCATTCTAAATTTTTTATTGTTCTTAGATATTTTTTTCCATTTTTCAAAACATGAATTGTGATGACTTGTTCTTATAAGAGAAGTGTTCTAACCTGAAGACCTTTCCATTCTCATTTTTCAAAACTTGAAGTGTGATAATAGTTTCTCACAAGTTGACTATTCTCGAAAGTTTTTCCCATTGTCATTTTGAAAATATATCTCAAAAGAAAAGTATGAAACATGAAGTTGTTATTACCTTTCTCAAGAAGCATGTTCAAAATAATTTTTTATGACCATTTTTTAAAAAAGGCCTATCCTTAGAAATTGACTACTAAGACCTAAAGCTTTTTCAAGATTTGACCTGTTTTTGAAGGAAAGTATGAAAACCTAAGGTTGTTGTTACCATTCTCAAGAACCCTGTTCTCATAAGTTTTTTCATTACCATTCTCAAGAAGCCTATTCTCAGTAGTTTTTTGTCAATTTAAAAAATCTTGTTCTCAATAGTTGACTATTGAAAAATTCAAGTTTTTCATTAAAAATTTTAAATGACATGTTCTCAAAAGATGAATATTGAGGCATTGAAGTCATTTCCATTGTCATTTTCTCAAAATATTGAAGTGTTGAAGTTGAGGGTTTGTGTTGAAACCATTTTCACTATCCAATTTATGATTTCCATTTCCATTTCCTTAGAAATTTGAAGTATTAAAGAGTAATATTATGTGTGAATTTGTTTCCACTATCAAAATTGTGATTTAGCTAGGATCCTCAACAAAATTAACAACACAATCATCCAATATAGAAACCTACAAGATGGGGAGTGGGTTCAATGGGAGGGAACCCAATGTGACTTTAATATTATACACCAACCCTAAAGTAGTGGAGAGATTCTAGTATTTAAACTGACTAGAATACTTCAACGGACTGCAAGGTTATGATGATAGAGTGGCCATGGAATTTTACTTGAATTTTTAACACATCAGAAACTAGGAGTATATCAACTCAATAAGAGGTTTAAAAATCAAGGTTGATGAACCCACAATTAAAAAAAAAAATCAGTGCAACTACCCATGGGATTATCTTGGGATAAGGAAGATAGGAAACCAACCTCAAATTCCATAAATTTGTTTTTCCTAAGTTATGAGGAAGTTGAAGAAAACAAAAATGGAGTAAAGAGAGAAAGATTGTCTGAGCCATGGTATGAGGTGGCATATAACCTCTTGAAGTACATCACATGAAATGGTAGGATACATATGCTTTATTCCTACCATTTTAGATTCCTTCACCAATTGAGGAATTTTCTCCATGAAAGGAGTGAGGAAAACATCAACATCCCATATGTCCTATTGCAATCTATAAGGGAAATGAGAACCAAGGTCAAGAAAGAAAAGTAAGAGGAATTATTCCACCACGGCCTAATAAAAATGATAATATGTGATGCCTTAACAAGGTATCCAACAAGGATTTCCTAAGATTATTTTTTCACCATGACTAGGGAGGACTTTAGATCCATACAACTTGCAGCCAAAGAGCCTAGTGATGAAATGGACCATGGGAGTAAAAATAAATCTAGAAAGGTTGAAACCATCATGAGAAGGAAGCAACATAAAAGAGTATAGGTGGAAGAAGAGAACCGGGATGTGGAAGAAACACTAATAAAAATGTGGACCCCTCATAATAGTCCCTAAAAATCAAAGATTAGAGTCATTCTACATAAATAAAGGAGAAAACCTTTGGATGAAGGTATAAGAAAAGATCCCATATAGATAATAATATAGTAATTACTCCTATCTCCACCACACTTGTAAATTTGGAAGAGGACCCTTGCCCTATTAATGACCTAATTGAGGTACAAGAAGACAATAAAGAAGAATATTACAAGAGGCATAAAACATCAACACACAACATCATTAATGAATTAGAGGAATATAGGGATAAATACCTCAACTAAAAAAGAATGGTAGAAGCTAAGGATAAATTAGAGGATGCTATTGAAAAGGGAGACCTATTTCACCTTGATCAATATCTTGTTGACCTTCATGAATAGTTTTAGGTTATGAAAAATGTAGCATATTGACAGAAGAAAACAACTAGAGTCCAAAAATGAAACTTTGAATATTGAGTTATCCAAAACTAAGGAAGGATTAGATAACAAGAATGAGAAGGTTTATATATTGAAGGAATAAATAACTAAAATAGTAGAAGTAATAGAGGAAATTATTAGCTACAAACCTCCAGCTAAAGTATGCACCCTCTTCTTGAAGGAGCAGTGGAATTTTTTTTATATAAATGTATCAACCAAACATATTTCTTATAGAGTGGATACCCAAAGGGATTTTATAGAGACGTGTGAGAAGGGATATGAGAAATTTAGGACTCAAATGAGTGAATTTTATTACACAAATTTGTGCTTCCCCATCCCTACATATGGTCACCAAACCCATATGTAGGGGAGGTCCAACTCAAAGCTTTGTGCTCATAGATCCACCATGAAGAATTAAGGGTTGTTGGGGTCTAGAAGTACATGGAAGAATAGATGATTAGTCACTTATGAATTAGAGATGAGGCCATAAGAAAACAAGAACTCATCAATAGACACATAAATTTGACATCATACATCTAGCTAATACCCATTTTAGAGGAAAAACAAAGAGGGACAATTGCCCATTTTAAGGATACAGTCAAATTTTAAGGGAAGGTGCACTCCAGTCCTGACAAGCTAGATGAGATGCTATTCCTCTTGATATTCAAATGATAGAGCCTCACTTTCCTCATAATTTACATGTTGTGTGTAAGGAGTCTTTGAGTAATATCAAACTCAAATGGATTGGGATAAGATTCAATCCTCCTCTCCTACTACATACCACACCTACTAAATATATGGATTAGGAGAAGGAGAAGGAAGATTGGAAATAAATAGAGAATAATGAAAGACACCATGGCAGAGGTGCCATTACTTATTTTTTGTGGTAGAAATATCAACTCCTTGTTGTTAGATTTACCTTATGTTGTCCATGAAAAAGAATAAAATCAACTTTTTCAAGTTTGTTTAGAAATGCATCTCACAATTCTCTCATTAGGGATTGATTTGGTTTTTATAATATGGTGACAAGTGCAACAAGTGGAAGTAATAACTAATAAAGCTATATGCACACTAGGAATAGTTTAGAATTGTTTTCAAATTGTGAAGTCTAACCTTATATCAGTTTTCTGCAAAATGATTTGGTTACCATTATACATTTTATTCTATATTACATAGCAAGAGTTATTTATTCTTTGGAACAAATATGTAGTAGCAATTTCATGTCTATTTGCATTATGAACCTCCTCCAAGTAAGACACTTGTTTCGTTATGAATTGATCCATATTTCTCACTTCTACACTATAATTAGCATATATCATAGAAATAACTTTGACACCTTGATATAAATGAAATTAATGCTTATGATAAAAGAACATGGGCTCCATAACATAGTATTCCAACTCTGTATGCATTACACATGAACTAAGGGTGGGTTAAATAGTACAAAAATTAATCCCAGTCTTTGATATATTGTTTGACTTGTCAAATGTAATATGATATATTCCTTCATTTAAAATTTTAAGGCTTACTTATAGATTCAACTCTATGTATGTATTATTCAGAGACTATCTCACTAACCAAGAATTGATAGATTTTCCAATTAACCAAGATATGTTATATTCTACTAGTAGTCACATGCTAACAAATTCTCCTACCAACAAAGATTTGAAAAACAACTCCCCTACAGACCAATGTTTGACATGTTATCCTACCACTATTAATGTATTATGGATTGGATCTCATGATAAAAACTATGTTATTAAAGGGATGATTACAAAATTCACCATTCCCAACTTTGATTTCCATAAAAAAAATATAAAGAGGGCATATTATTTTCAAATTTCATATGCCCCAATTTTAGAAATTCAACAAAGACACAATCAATATGCTACAATATTTCTACCCATGGTGACTTCTTAATATTGAAAGAGGCATACATGATAAATCAATAGATGGAACGACTATGGGATGAAGGAAAACAAGATCAGGTATTAATGATATAACACCTAGATATATATGCCAATGGGATATCATCATATTACTCATTGCATGTGGTAACTGTGAATCCCAACAATGAAAATCAAGAAGAAAAAGAGAGCATCACTACTATACGGTAGGGCGTTATGATAGAACATATGTGACACATCTACCTAGGTTGCATATGCACCTAGTTACCTTAGCTATTGTTTATGGATTCTTACAAACACTTGGTGTACATTCTATATAGGCAATAAATGGTGTCACATAGATATAAAAATAAACATTGTAACTATGTTTGGTTTATTTTTAGGACTTGTATTACATTGAAGAATGCCAATGCTTCATAAGGGTGAAAATTGCCCCGCGCAACAAAAGGAAAAAGGAATCTTAACCGAAGTAAATGATGTGTCAACTATTTTGAAGGGATGAATATCTACTCAGCCAAGAATGGTGTGTTTTCCTGGATCTAAACTATGTTTAGTGATTAGTGTGTTTGTCTGGATTAGAGATTGTGATTAGTGTTTGGGAAAAACATAGTTTATGTCTGACAGTTATTTAGGCTCCACTATACTAACTAGTGATAGATTAGATTGCATGTTTCAGGCACATATAGTGTAGAAAATATACTGATTACGAATCTTTGTTGATTAATTTATGATTGGATATATATTATACATATAATTGCACCAACACACACAAAGCCTTTCATGATAAATACAAAGAGGAATAATAAAAGATGAGGAATTCAATGATACATTTCAAGAGCTACAAGGCCAAGTTCATGAAGAAAAAGGACACAACAAGGCTAACTACACTCTCCAAGGTAGATAAGTTATGTGTGACTGACATTGGGGAGGAATGTTGTGACTGTCCCTGAGATTGGGTGAGTCAATAGATGAATGGAGAGATCCTTGTTGTGAACATATCGATGTACTGAGATGAGCTCACTTGAGACAATCTCACATTGTTAAAGGTTAGACCATGACCTGAGCTATGAATCAGAGTACTTTCCTGAGGGATTAGCTAACCCTCATTGTGCAAGACATGTCCAAGATGGTATGGGTGCACACATACCACAACTCCAATAGGTTGGCTAACATGCATGTGATGAGGCTAGTTGAGTAGCCATAGGATGGTCATCCAGGATTGGAGTGATGTTATAACACCCACATGATGATATGGTGGTCCTCCATATGGATTTATGTTATAACACCATCCAGTAGGATGGCTAATGTGCATGTGATGATGCCAGTTGAGTAGCCATAGGATGGTCATCCTAGATTTGGGTGATTTTATAACACCCAAATGATTATATGGTGGTCCTCTAGACAGAGTGATATTCTTAACCTTCTTTCATTAAGTGATATTGAT
Organism: Picea glauca; assembly: GCA_000966675.3. NCBI lineage: Eukaryota > Viridiplantae > Streptophyta > Pinopsida > Pinales > Pinaceae > Picea > Picea glauca. The sequence goes on from JZKD02S1938270.1 coordinate 34,875, forward strand.
TCTTTTCCCTATAGAAGATTGATTTTCAATATCACTTGATCTGAAAAGATCTTTTAAACGACAATAATTGAGTTATTATGCATGTGTTAAATTACCATTTAGGAAACTAATGAAAGATGAAGAATTAAAGAGGAAATATGACATCCATATGAAAATATACAGATCTTAACATAAGCATGAAGAACAAAAAACCATAAAACACCAAAGTGATAACGGGGTTCGGAAATATTGCCTACGTCTCCGGGCCTTTGTCTCAGTGGATGAGGCTTTCTTATTTATTTTCAAATATTTAAAAGTACATCAAAGTAGTGCCAAAAATGTTACAAACTAATCTTCCCTTATTCTACCATATGTCTAGAACCCAACAAAACTGACGGCACTGAGATCGGATGAATGGAGCTCCCAGAAATGGCCTACAAAGGTGCTCTCCTCATTAGCTTCCTTTCATAAAAATGGATTTTTCTTGGAAATTCTTCATCATAAAAATGTTATGTACATCCTCCTTGGATTTAAGAACCCCTATTTTATATATATTTGAATTTGGTAACCATCTCCCAATTTCCCCCCAAGATTTGGCCTCAAAAAATGGCCAAAATCTCCAAAACTACTGAGAAAATCCAATTAAATCTCTATTATAAAGTTAAATAACCCACTTTGAAAAATATTAAGGCGCAACCCCTTATTCAATGGCCTTTGGTCCTATTGGTGTGCCCCATGTGGCCTTGTGTTGGCATTGGATCGTTAGCCCCTTGAAATCATGCTCCTGGTCGTATGTTGGAAGGTCATATGTCCCAATGCTTGTGCACCCACGTGCCAACTGGCCCCGACAATGTAGCCCATGGTTTATCCCCCTGGTCGGTGAGCTAGCTCGACTGACCGGGGCTAACTCCCTAACCTTCGTGCCAACAAACAAAATAAACCTAGGTCTTATGGTGTTGAGTGCTAGTCTCCCACGCCAAACCTTATCACTGGAGTATAACATGAAACCCTTGTGTGGTGAGTGTATGGTCACGCATGTAACCAGGGTTGGAGCTAGAACCTAGCCCTTACCTCCTCCACCTGAAACCTTAAGTAAGTTCAAATATTATTTGTGTGCCATAAGGTTAAGACACAATGTGAGGGCGATTTGGCTAGCATGACCCTGCTAAGACGTTCGCCCACGCCCACGCCCGAGGTTGTGGGTTCAAGCCTCGTTAAGTCCAAACAAATTTTGCATACCAACGAGCTAATGGAGGGGTGCCACACGACAGCCTAGGATTAGACCATGTGGAACCACATCATTCATCCAAATAACTTTCCACTAGTCAAAACTAGATTTGACCAACTGTCCACATCTTCCACTTGTTTGCTCCAAGTATACCATGTGATGTGTCATATAGTCGTGCCATGTGTCACCCTTACAGTCGTGACACATGTCACTTCCTGATTGGTCCACCTGTCTAACATGTCATCGGTCTGTATGCCCAGTCAACACATTGAACCTACCATTGTACCTTGCCACTCCATTTTTACAGTTGTACATCCTATACAGTCAGCTTCCACGTGGCACTGTACAGATTGTACAAACTGTATAGTCATCATTTTTTTGCTTGTTTGGCCAAATGAACAGACTGTGATATATTGAGCATATGGAATCCTTTTGATCTTGTTCAATTTTTGTTGGGTTCATATCGATGAGGTCTATGCACATGTCTGTTTTGAATCCATTCTGAGTACTTTTAATTTTAGGCCTTCCTGGACCCATTTTGGTCTTGAGATCCAATTATGGATCAATCCAGTAGGATGGATAATGCGTAGAGTGATGTTATGACACCATGGTCCTCTTGAATGGAGTTGACGATAAGTGGTCCTCCTGGATTTGAGTGACCTTATAAGACCTAGATGATGATATGGTGGTCCTCCAGATGGAGTGATGTTATAACACTATGGTCCTCATGATTGGAGTTAACGATAGGTGGTCCTCCTGGATTGGAGTGGTGTTATAACAGCTATATAATGATATGGTGGTCCTATGTATGGAGTGATGTTATAACAACATGGTCCTCCAGAGTGGAGTTGACGATAGTTGTTCCTCCATATTGGTGTGGTGTTATAACACCAAGATAACTATATGATGGTCCTCCTGGATTGGAGTGATATTATAACACCATAGATGATGATAAGGTGGTCCTCCTAGATTGGGGTGATTCTATAACACCTAGACAATGATAAGGTGGTCCTCCTGGATTGGAGTGATGGTATAACACCTAAATAATGATGGGATAATCCTCCTTGTGAAGTGGACACGATGCCTTGAAGTTTTGGCCAAGCCAAACCTTTCCTATGATGTAAGAAGTCAAGTAAAAGTTACAAAGTTGTGAAGAAAATCCCAAGCTAGACATTGGTTATGTGAAGTGTGAGTCGTACATAATGTAAAGTCATGTATAAGTCATGTTATACATCTACATATATATGAGCTCCTTTAGTGATTGTGACATATTTCTCTTTCTCTTTCACACTTGGCTTTTCTCTACAATTGTTTGGGGAATTTCACTACAGTTGTTCTTGCTCCTTCTAGGATTTGTTATGTCTTTTTCATGCTCATTGGAGACTCGCTACGACATGTGTCTTTTCCTTAGAGACTCGCTATGAATTGTGTCTTGACCTTGGAGGTTCACTATGGATTGTGTATTGTCCTTAGAGGATCTCTATTACTTGTGTATTGTTCTTGGAGGCTCACTATACTTGTGTCATATCATTGGTCTATTTCTAGAATCTTGCCTTGCACTCTAGAGTTAATCGCTATGCTTTGTCAAGCTGCAACAAAGATATGGTTTGTTGTCTATGGGTTATGTATTACATGGTATTTCATATCTCCTTTGACCTAGGGTTTTTGGCAAAGGACTTGATAAATCCATGATTCGATATTGATTTATAAGGACTTGATCATAGTGAAAGGTTGGTGATTTATAAGGGTGATATGACCGACGGGAGCATAAACGAACTCAAGCTACACATAAATAAACAAATCAACACAAGAAATGAAAATTGACATATTAACATAACAATATCCAACTAAGTTCCCCCGGATGGGGTGACACCTAGCGCAATTGAGCCACACAGGATCAGGTCGGGACGTGATATTAATGCATCTACCGGCCAACATCCCCTCCAACTTTAACTCGCCATGGATCCGAGCATATGCATTCAAGCGATGAGCCCCTTCATGCAAGGGAGGGGTACCAGCCATCAACACACTAACCAGTAGGTTTTAATGGTCATGGCGGTCATGTTAGCACTTGTCCTCATCACCCAGGTCGACAGAGCAAAGCGCCAGTCGCTCTTTGCAGCTTTCGCTCCACTAGAATAGTAGCATTGTCGCCGTCTCTTCTCCACTCCACCGGAATAGTGGCAACACTCTATGGTCCTGTCAGTGTTCTAGAGCAAAGCGACCTTTCTGGAAATCACTCTGGTAATCTACCGGACCCCCACCATGCCCAGAGAGAGAGGGAAGCCGCGTAGGGGAGCTGCCTGGTACATGGCCGAATCAAGGCGCCAGAGGAAAAAGAAATTTGAGAAGACCATAGCAATGGCAGCCATCCGAAGGAGAACGATACCACGAACGCCTCCAATGGCGTACGTGGAAGAAGTCATCCCGAAGGGTGGCTTGGAGAGCTTCCCCGAGCACACTCTGTTCACAGTGCCAGATAACTGGAACCCACCTTCAGAATTTGGTTCAGACAGCAAGCCTCTTCCTGTGAGCATTATGCCTGGGCCCAGTGCCACCAGCCTAGAGGAGCCTTACCCCACCTTCTATGTTGAAGAGGAAATTCCTCCTGAACCACCCACAGAGGCAGCGCTACAAGCACACCTTCAATAGGCACACACGCATCATGAAGCAACTGAGACCACTCCCAGGGTGTCAATCGATAGCCACGGGTAGGAACAACCACTCGTTGCCGACTCAGGGTACCTCAATCTCATTTTTGAGGTGAGGAGTATGTTGGACGATCACATCTTTCACCTCGCATGAATTGACCAGAGACTCGATCTTCTCTTCGCGGCTCACTCCAGAACTCTACCAAAGAGACAATTCCCAACATGCGTGCAGGCTTATGCGTTTCCAGTAGGCTGGCGCCAACACGAGGACAAGGACAAGCGCACAGGCTCAAAGGTTAAATGATGCTCAGGATTAGAATTTTCTTTTTTTGTTATAATTTAGGCTTCAGGCCAGGTAGCTCTCAGTTTTCTTAGAACTAGTTCATGACATACAGTTCCAACTTCATGTCTGATAGTCCTGGTTTCCTTCGGGCAGGACGATGCACTATTAATTTTGTGAATTGGGTAACACATGGAAAGGGATGCCCAGTTGTCCCGATTTCCTATTTAGGCGGGACAACTGGCATCACAAATGGCTACTGTACTTTTCTTATGCTAATATAACAGGTCCCATCGTTTTTACTTAAAAAAAAAAAAAACAATATCCAACTAAGTTATTGAAAGTCAACTAATGATACCTTATTCTCCATCCATATAGTAAAATCATACCACTTTTTGTCTTGGATCATCTCGAATTCTAATTGTGATGGATAATGACCATATTGTTACTCTTGTGAAAACATGGCAGATGGACTAGTTAAAGTAATTAATATCCAATCATTTACTTTTTTTTTACAAAATAAAAAAAAAATAATATCATTTCAGATATTAAATATACTTACAAATTCGCATATTAAGGCTTATAAACCTTTTTGGCCACTATGATGTGTGGCACAAATTTTTTCCAGCCTGGCCTTCGAGGCCTTGCACTGAAACATACACTAATTCAATTTAATTATGCAACGGTAAAACATAAAAATCATTTAATGATATTGAAATAATCTTATGACCAAATTCAAATACCTATGTTCTCTCCTCGTCGGACTTCCTCCGTGCCTCCAATCTATCATATGATTTCACGAGCTCTTTCCATACTTTCACACTTACATCAATTGACCTTATTTTATTCATTAGCTCGAGAGGAAATTATTTTATCTTTTTTGTTTGGTTGCAATGAAATATCTTGCAATTTTGAGTCATTTGTTTTTTTTTTATCTTCTTTACTGACCAACCTTACCCAAATTCAGTCTCGATGTCATGGATGAATTATTTTTGAAGGTGCATGGATATCTTCAAGAATTGAAGATATAGATTCTCTTTGAAGCAATGAAGGCATGATTCCTTGAACCTACTCATGACACTTTCACAACATTTTTCATTTTGATATTCCCGGAGACAACATCATATTCTACCTCGGTTTCATATGTACCAATGCAAGATGCATAACATGTACTGGTGGTGGAAGAAATATGTGTCCCATGAGTGGATGGAACATCGAACATCTCTGCTCCTTTTTCCACATTATTAGAGGTTATTGTGATTGATTTTCTCCTTTTTCTTTTGCATGATCCAGGAGTTGATGGGGAATCAATCGATTCCCTTTGATAGGGTTGCTTTGGTTGGACTGTTTCAATTTCTTTAGTAGACCATTCTTCCACATATTCAGAAAGCATGGACAAGTCCATACCTTCTAGTTTCTTCACTGCTTCTACACCCAATATAGAAGCCATTGCCTCTTTTAGTTTCTCACTATCATGTCCTATATATGTACGATAATTTTTTTATTTTAAATTAAAAAAAAAAAAAAAAACCCTATATATGGATGAAATTTCTCTTTTATAATTTTGAAATAAAAAACTGAAAAATGCAATTCAAACAAGCAATGGAAACATGTACAAATCTATAAATTGAGTATGAAATATCTCATTATGGAAAGAATTAGATCCCTTTTCTTGTTTCCCTTTGATGCTTGATAGTTTTTGGCATCCTAGGGGAAAAAAATTCCTCTAGACTATGGAAAATCTCTTCTCTTTGGTGCGTACCTTTTTCTACCTTCCCTCTAACTGTTATAAATAGAAGTAGTGTGAAATGGATGGATAGGTGATCCAGATTATTTTCAGCATGAAATGAAAGTGGAG
>JZKD02S1938281.1:0-20594 GCA_000966675.3 Picea glauca
GGAGTTGGTTTTGGTTTGTTGGAGTTGTTGAGATATTCTCTCAACCTCCATATCTATGTTGAGAATAAGTTGGATCTGACTCCAACTATTTATATGTATTGTAATTGATATTCAATATGTAATACAGTTACAGTTATCTGTTTGTGTGTAATCTGCAACTCTCCTTGTTTCTAGTTAGCCGGAGGACAGGCATTCATTCCTCTCCACCTGTGTGGGTGTCTATCAAACCTATCGTTTTTTTCATTAAATAATTGTTTTATTATGTTCATAATAGAATAGTTATTACTTATATTGTCACGAAATTAATGTGAACAAAGGTGCAACTCTTTTGTCAATGAAACATATTTTAACTAACTGACTATCCTCATCCAAGATATTTCATTGATTCTTATATCGATGGAGTGATCAAACAGTTCAGATTAAATGGCCGAGAGAGTAATAAAGACTGGGGCGAGGAATAAAGTTTTTATTTTATTTTATATATTTTTAATAATGATTAAAATCTATGATTTGTCTTTTTGATTTATAACATTCAAAGAATTCCACATTACAAAACAAGGTTGCTTGGGAGCGTAGTTCCTGCCAAGGAGGTTAGAAAGCAAATTGTGGAAAATGGGGTCGAATTGTAAATGAAAGGAAATGTTTGGTGCAAAATGTATATTAGGGAAATGTTGTGCAAAATGTATACCATTGAAGATAGGGAAAAAGTAAATGACGGTGGGCAGCAGAGCAACATCTAATTTTTGAAAGTATATAGCAAACCTAATTTTTTTGAAAGTATATAACAAAGTAAAAATTTTGTTGACAACGCAAGATTAAATTTGGAAATTTAAATGCATTTTCCATATGGACTGGTGAAAGATAAAAATATATGATGACATAAAATTAATAGGAGATAAGTAATATCAAAATTTAAATGCATTTGTGAACATGGGGTATATGTAAATGACGCTTGCATTGTTGAACGCCATTTATTTTGAAATATATAAAAAAAGAAAAGTGTGTAACATATAAGTAGATGCATTTTTCATACAAACTCCTCAAGGATAAGAATAAAAGTCTAACATATTAAAAAATAAATGTATTTGTTCTACAGAATGCGGAAAGATAAGAATAGAGTCTGTAACATATAAAAATTTAAATGCATTTTTTATTTCAAGTATGTCAAAAAATAAAAGTTTGTTACATACTACTGCAAATTTTGAAATATACCAAAAAATTAAAGTCTGTCACATATAAACCATAATTTCAATTTGTTTGTCATGTAGACTAGGATTGGCGCTCCTGCGGACCATTAGAGAAATATGTACAAGAAACATGATTGTGGAAAGAAAATAGAGTGCAATAGCTGCAAAAGAAAATAAATGGAAAGGTATAAGTGTTTGCATATACATCTGTATTTAAGAAAGTGGAATAAGCGGGCTGAGAAACAAAGAAAGATGCGATGACTAAACTTACAGTGAGGGTACATATGAGCGCTTTGGCTATTTTCTTGCGGCTATCGTTTCATTGATGTCGTCGACAACTGCGGTTTCAAGGATGTTCTCCACAACCATTGGAATGTCAAGAACTGCTTGTTGTCTTTCGTTGGCGGCCTATTTCAATTGTCTTTCTACCCATTCTTCAATGTAGCTTCTCATTGGGGCAATGTTGATCTCATTCCATATTTTGATGTTGAAAACTTCGTTTTCTAATTCCTGGAAGTCAATAGAAAGATTAGAGAGAGCCTGATGAATTTCCTCATTTTGTACTGCATATTTGACTAGCCAGTCATGGACGTGAGCTTGATCAAATTGAAGGATGCTGTAAAACTTTTCCAGAGACAAGGTATTCAACATAACAACATGTTTATTGAACTCTTTCCTGGTTAAGGGAAAGGAGTTTGCGATTAAGAGGGGGTCTTGGAAGTCGTTGATTTTCCCTGCTAAGTCTATATTTGATAGCTTTGTGAATAATTTATCTTTCTTCGCTATGGATTTTTCACATGACTAAACAATGAGACGCAGGTTCTTTACTTTTTGTTTCCAACATGCATTCAATTGGTCGATCCAGTTTTTGGATGGAAGATCTTCTTCTCTTCTTTTTGTTTCTGTCATATTGTTGACAATCTTGCCAAAATGGATGACCGTTTTTAAAAAGAAATTTTCTTCATCTTTTAATTCAGCTTGCAAAATCTCGAGCAAGATATGTGCCCTGGTTCCAAGGGAAGCGATGGTTTGTGATCTTTTCCACGCCTGGGTAACCAGTTCCATTCTCTTTTTGATATTGTTCTCCACATATTCTTTACGGGATGCGAACATGGTGGATGATGCTTTTACATTGGTTGCAGGGGTTCCAGGCATGGCTATTGCCAAAGGATCGACAAGCAATGCACATGAATGAAAGCGTCTTCCAATTCCTTGACTCGATCCTTCAGTTTGGCATTCTGGGTCTAGATGCGTCCAATGGAATCATGAAGTGTTTCTCCGGTCGTGGTGTGAAGTTGACAGATTTGGGACGGCCTCATGTTGGCAACGTCAACCTCTGAACGAAATTTGCCTTTGATATTTTTAACATTTTTTTTCTCAAATATCAATTTTTTGTTCCAGCTATAAAAAAAAACGCTCTGGAACACTAAGGATTCATCTTTGTCAAAATTTTGGGTAACGGATATGTCCATTGGATGGCTATGGTGGATGTCGTCTTGTGGTTGATCAAGGAAGGAGAACATGGAATCTAGATCAGTGACAACTTCCATGTTCTGACTCTAAATTTTCGGCTCTTCTGCCTGACCCACATTTTTTTTTCTCTTCTTCCCTACTGGAAGCTTGTGAGAACTATTAATTTTAGAGTGAGGAGGGTCATTATCTCCTCTTTCGTTTGAATAACTCTGGGTTTGTTTTTTGTTGTGATGGGTCGTTAGAGCGATGCTTCGGGATGTCATGCTTTTTGGAGTGGTATTTGTGAATTGAACACTCTTGTCACTGGGGCCTTTCCCATGTTCAATGTACAATTTATTGCAACTTTGCACTGTCTCTACGTCGTCGGTATCAGAGGCAGGACCGTCACTGTCTCTTTTTTTGGGCAGGTGTTTATTTACAAAACAATCGTTGAGGCCAAGTGATTGTAAATGTTGTATAAAAATATCATAGGGGTCGAATCCTCTTATGTCTTCAGCATATCTGAGGTTGGAGATGCTAAAATGTGCTACGAAATCGTCAATTTTGTTGACATTTTTCAAGACGAACTCCCCTATTTTCCAAGGCAGAGGAATGAACTGTTTTTTTTTCTTCCTTTGGAACAGATGAAACCAGTAGTTGTATTGACGTGCTACTTCTGCAATAAAAATTATGTTCGTAACGTGAAATGGAAGGAGAGCAGGTTGTTCCATGGAGCCAAAAAAAATTATGACAGTGTAATTATCCAAATGTTGGAGTGTCCCCTTATTGTCCAAAAAACTAGTTGCCTGTTCAGATATGCGGGGAGCATTTTCTCCTAACAAAAAAACTTTGAAAATAGATAGGAATCCATTAAAAACATCATAAAAACAGTGGGAAGCCTTGTGCTTCCACAATTCCTGGTACCAGAGCGTTACAGGGTGGAATTCGTAGTTGACTTTTTTGAACAGAGACAGTTGCAGAAATTGACAGGAATGTGTTATTGCAAAAGCTAAATAGGATGACATATAAAATTTCTTTTCCCTTTTGTAGCTTGACAATTGGGAAGAGATTTCATGGGAAATTAACCTGCCCCAATCAAAAAGGGCTTGTTCATTGACTTTGAAATACAAAATATAAAGAGCCATGTGGGAAACAATATCTGTGGACTCCTATCCCGTTATTCTTGTAAACAACCAAGCAATTTCCCGAAATGGATTTCTACATGAATTAATCTACATACTTGTAATATCTCTAGGAACTAGATTCGGCCTTTCCAAAAAATGGGGCAAGAGGTCCAATCCGTTATTGTGCTTTGCGAGGAACTATTTTCAATCTTTTCCTTTGAATGTCAATGTTGTCTTGGGCAATTTCAGCATCTGGCAGAAGACCTGAGGTGACAAAGAAACAGAAGAGTCATCGTGCAATGGAATAATTCTTTGCTTTGCAATAAATTTATCAGCGCACCAAGAGACCAGGTCCTTACAGTCAAAAACCTCAAGGACACAGCCTACATGAGCAATCTCGAAGGTCCAAATTACTTGGTTCTCTGCAGTAGGGGTTGAGTAATAAGAAAATGCCCTAGACCAGTGGAGGTTCTGGTCCTCACGCCCAAAGGTGTTCACTGGATCTCCACAGAACTGGTGCCGAGCTGATGCCATAGGTTTATGAGAAGGTTGCTTTGCTGCAGATGATGGTTTAAATGAATTGTTAGAGAGAATAATGTAACTTTTTGCTAAATCTTGGTTAAATGCTTGTGAATGGGAAAGTTCCTTGAGCCTTTCGCTGATTAATGACAACCTGTATTGGTGGTGCATGATGAACTATTAGTAGTAAAATTTATTTATTGCATATTTAGAAATGCGAACGTGACAGGTACGACGAAGAGAAATTAAGGAATGGAGGTTTCGTGAACGTGCGAAGGGCACACCGTGTGAACGATATTTCATGATTTTGAAATGAACACTCGCAAGGGATAATATAATCCTCCCGCAAATTTTGGTTTAATGCGCATGAATATGAGATGTCCTCGAGCCTTTCGCCCATCAAAGACAATATATACAATTTCTGCATGATGACTTGTTAGAATTAAATGTCAGTAATTCCATATTTAGAAACAATATATATATATATATATATATATATATATATATATATATATATATAACTTTTTATTTTCTTTTATTATAGACAAGTGAGAAGGTGACAGAGAGGGCGGAGAGCAAGGAAAGAATGGAAAGCTCTGAAAAGAGGTCAGACGAGATTCAAAAAAGGGTTATGGGGATAGTCAGAACAACCGAGTGTTGCACGATGAAATTTCATGTTTCGGAATTTTTGAGTGCAAAATGTGTAAAACAGAAGAGATAATGATGGGGAAGTTGAGTGACCGGTTTGTATATTTGCGAAATTCCACCAAAGTGGCTTAGTATGGAATAGGGAAATTTCTAATTGCATACATGGCAATACGATCTTATATATAATTACCAACTGCTAATTGCAAAGGGGCGCAGATACAGGAAACAATGACTATGAATTGAATATTTCTTCAACCCGCCAAACCGACGATTCGCCAAAGAAATTCAAACAAATGGAGAAGTATGGAAAGTGGATAGATGGGCTTCAAAATGGGGTGACAATAGTTCCACTAAATATGCGAGGGCCCGATGGTTAAATTGTATTTCTTGAAATTTTTCAGTGCAAAAATGTGCAACACATAAAAGGGCATGATAGGTGGACCGTAATACGGAAAAGCGTATGATCTAAGAATGGTTGCAATTTTGAATATCTGTCAATTTGTATATACCGGAGCTCTGAATGTTGTTTGGAGGTCACAGAAAAGTAGAATTGCAATGTTGACCCGACCAACGCACAAGTCCACCTGTCAATTTGTATATGGTGGAACTTTGGGTGCCAGTTGTGGGACAGGGAACAGTAGACGGTCAATTTAAAGAAAGGGGAAGCGGTCGTTGGAAATGCAAATGCGTGAATCCACGAAGCTACAGAGCAATGCATTGTCGGGAAAAAAAGGATTAAGTAACCAAGAAGAGAAACTAGAGGGAATAAAAGAGTGGGAAAATAGAGAGGCGAAATGCAGTTTTCATAAGCGCGAATTGGTTTCAAAGAAGCGTCATCGTTGCAAGACCATGATCTACTAATTTTCAGAAAATGCGTTGTTGAAGATTACATTTTATTGCAACGTATGCCTGCAACTATGTTCTTGATACATTATTCCATGACTGTAACATATCAACTTAACCACTAAATTTTATTTTCTACTAATTGCCAGCAAATGATTTGTGAAAGATTAGATTTTATTGGAACGTGTGCGTGTAACTGTGTTCTTGATACATTCTACCATCAGTGCAACATATTAACTCAAGTATTAAACTTATTGCATTATGGGTTGTTAGCATTAAAACTTAATAATTGCATGTCTAGAAACAAGAATAACAATTTTGCTGCAACATTGTACATTGGTATTAGTAAACACAAGATCAAAGAAGTATGAGAGCACCGAACCATGCCAATTAGAACATGCGTTAAACCCAAAAAGGAGGCAACAACGAAGAGTGCAAGGAAAAATTTTTTTAATAGCAAATCCATTTAAAATTAAAAATAAGAAAAACACCGAGTATTGTACATATATGCTTAGAAATTGGACCCAGTTCTTCGAGCCAAAACATTGAAGGTATCTGTAACAAACACAGACACGGGTTTTGCAGTATGCAAGATCCTTGGAGTTTTCTCGTCGATGAATCATCCTCTACCGAAATTGATATTTTTCAGAAGATTTTCTAGGGAAAGTGGAATAGCCCTTAGCTGAAACCGCCTCTGCATAGTCCAAAAAAATTCAGTCGCACAACTTGCACATGCAATTGCAGAGGGCCAAATTAGTCCATTCTGGGCAGAGGGAGATGACTAGTAGGAAAATGCGTGGCATGAGCAAGATTTTTGGACCTGATGCCCAAAAATGTTAAACAATATTTTTTTGGCTTAAAATATATCTCTGGGAGCATCAATATATCATTGTTTTACACTGAAACTCTTCAGCCCAGAATGGATTAATTTGGAACTCTGGAATTCCTACTTTCGCGGTGCAAAGTGGTTGTTGCATTCACCGTCAGTTTCTTTTCTAAAACTCCTTTTGGTGTTGTCATGACTGCGATCACCGAGCCGGGAAGGTCTGTTTGTTATGGTTGATTTCAATTTGGGCGTAGGAGTGGGAAGATTCTCTGCATTTCCATCATCCATTGTTGTATCATTGTCCACTAGATCATCTTCTTCCAGCTCGGAATTCATGGCATCAACTTCTGCGATAGCAATGACTGCAACTCGGCAAGTTCTCTAACCAGCCAGGGTTGCGATGGAATTTTTTGGCTTGAAATATATCTCTCGGTATACCAAGGGACCATCTCCTTTTTTACTCCTGGGTGGAGGGAGATGAATAGTAAGAATATGCCCTGGAATAGTGGAACCTCTGGCCATTATGCCCCAATGTGTTTACTATGTGTGGAGAGAATTGTTGCCATAAGTTATTTATAATTTCCATTTGGTCGAGACGATGTTTGAAATGAAAAATGGGGAGGGATAATATAAGCCTCCACAAATTATGGTTTAATGCGTATCAATGGAATATCTACTCGAGCCTTTCGCTGATCAATGACAATTTCCAAGGTTCGTTTGGAATGAGCTTTGACTATCACAACTCACTAATTGCACAATTAGAAAAAAGTGTGAATGTGGTGGTGACGACGAAAAGAGATTAAGAATCAGAAATTTCTTAAAAGCACCAACCCGTCGGCGCACAAAAATAAAAGATTGTGTGGCCTTTGAAATGAATACTCAAAAAGGATAACATGCTTGCAGTGGGAAAATCTTAGTTTAATTCGTACTAATGACAAATCTGATCCGGACTTCCAGACATTAATAATAGTTTTAATGGTTGTTGCAGGATGGCTACTAGCATTAAAGCTTAATTATTGCATATTTGGAAACAAGTACGAAAGCAACAGCAATGGCGAAACTGATTCCAAGAAATACCAAAGTATGAAAAATGGTCGGGAAAAGATATACCTAGGGCACATGAAGGGCCGATGGTTCTCGACCTGGCGGGATGAAAAATGAGCCTCTATAGTTCTGTGTCCTGCAAATAGAACCTACACTTCCACAATATACAAATTGACAGACGGACTTGCGGGTTGGTTGGTTCAACATTGCATTTTTTTTGTCGTTAGCGATTCCGTATTAATTCCATAATTAGCCACTTTTTTGGATCGGGGGTTCTCGGGCTGGCGGGAAAAAAATTGGGCATCTATTATTCTGCGCTCTACAAATAGCACTAACAACTCCGCGATATATAAATTCAGAACCTGACCTGCACTAAATTATTACTGTTAAATATTTATATTGCAAAATTTAATTATACGAGAAAGTTTGCACAATCTAGTCGGCAAAGTGATATAAAAGTATTTCCACAAATGAGAAATATAAAAAATAGTTATTCCATACTTGGGCACTTTTTTTATTGCGGGTTGGCGGCCTCACGGGATGAAAAAAGAGTCTCTATTGTTCTGTGTCCTACAAATAGCACCCGGATTTTTGCGGTATACAAATTGACAGGAGGACCTACGGGTTGCTTGGCTGAACATTGCATTTGATCGCGGGTTCGCGGCCTGGCAGGCTGAAAATTAAGTATCTATTGTTATGTGTCCTAGAAATAGCACCTACAGTTCCGCGATATACAAATTCACACGCGGACTTGTGGACAATGTCTATATAAAGTATGGAATGAGATTTTATACAGCATATGCGGATCCCTCATTCCATAGTTAGGCAGTTTTTGGATCGAGGGCTCACGGTCTGGCGGGCCGAAAAGATAGTCTCTATTGTTTTCTCTCCTACAAATAGCACCCAGACTTCCACGATATACAAATTGATAGTGTTCTACAACATATGTGGATCCCTCATTCCATACTTGGGCACTTTTTGGATCGCAGGTTTGCTACCTGGAGGGCTGAAAATTAAGTATCTATTGTTCTGTGTCCTACAAATACTACCTAGACTTTCGTGTCCTACAAATAGCACCCAGACTTCTGCGATATACAAATTCACACACAGACTTGTGGACATAGTCTATATAAAGTATGGAATGAGATTTTATATAGCATATGCGAATCCCTCATTCCATACTTAGGCATTTTTTGGATCGCGGGCTTGTGGCTTAGCGGGCCGAAAATAGAGTCTTTATTGTTTCGTCTCCTACAAATAGCACCTAGACTTTCGCGATATACAAATTGATAGTGTTTTAGAACATATGCAGATCCCTCATTCCATACTTGAGCACTTTTTGGATCACGGGTTCGCGACCTGGTGGGCTGAAAATTAAGTATCTATTGTTCTGTGTCCTACAAATAACACCTAGACTTTCGAGATATACAAATTGATACGTGGAATTTTGGACATAGTCTCTATATAAAGTATGGAATGAGATTTTATACAGCATATGCAGATCCCCCATTCCATACTTAGGCAGTTTTTGGATCGCGGGTTCGCAGGTTGGCGCGCCGAAAATATAGTCTCTATTGTTCTGTCTCCTACAAATAGCACCCAGACTTCCGCAATATACAAATTGATAGGTGGAATTGGGCTGGTTGGAAGAACATTGCACTTTTATTGTCCCGTAGCGATCCCGTACGAATTTCAAGCTTAGCGTTTTTTTTTTATCAGGGGCTCTGGGGCTAGCATGCTGGAAATTGGGCATTTATTGTTCCACGCTTTACAAACACATTTTTCTAGAACATATGTGGATCCCTCATTCCATACTTCGACACTTTTTGGATCGCGGGTTCACGACCTGGCAGGCTAAAAATTAAGTATCTATTGTTCCGTGTCCCACAAATAGCACCTAGACTTTCGTGATATACAAATTGACACGTGGACTTGTGGACATAGTCTCTAAATAAAGTATGGAATGAGATTTTATACAGCATATGCGGAGATCCCGTATGAATTTCATATTTAGTGATTATTTTTTATCGCGAGCTCTGGGGCTGGCGGGCTAAAAATTGGGCCTCTATTGTTCTTCGTTGTAAAAAAACATTGTTCTAGAACATATGCGGATCCCTCATTCCATACTTGGGCACTTTTTGGATCGCGGGTTCGCGACCTGGCAGGATGAAAATTAAGTATCTATTGTTTTGTGTCCTACAAATAACACCTAGACTTCCGTGATATACAAGTTGACACGTGGACTTGTGGACATTGTTTCTATATAAAATATGGAATGAGATTTTATACAGCATATGTGAATCCCTCATTCCATACCTAGGCAGTTTTTGGTTCGTGGCCTGGCGGGCCGAAAATAGAATCTCTATTGTTTCGTCTCCTACAAATAGCACCCAGACTTCCGCGATATACAAGTGGACAGGTGGACTCGGGTTGGTTGGCTAGAACATTGTAGTTTTATTGTCCCGTAGCGATCCCGTATGAATTTCATATCTAGCGATTTTTTTTATCAGGTCTGTGGGGCTCGTGGGCTGAAAATTAGGCCTCTATTGTTCCACGTTGTACAAACACCAGGCACATCTTCACGATTTACAAATTGACAAACAGACCTGTGAGCTGCATGGCTCAACATTGCAATTTTCATTGTTCCTTGTCCTCTGAATAGCCCTTAGAGTTCCACGATATACAGATTGACAGATGGACTTGAGGGTTGGTAGGTTCAAGTTTGTAATTGTTTACAGATACTAATCCCTATCAACTATCTAACATATCTAAAAACATGATTTTCAATACTAAATTATTAATAATAATTTTTGCTATTGCAGAATTTAATTAAACGAGAAAGTTTGTACAATCTGGTCGAGCGACTGATATAAATGTTTTCCGACAAATGAGCAATACATAGTAAACATGTAATTTTAGAAAGTGTGGACAAGAGATTTTATAGAGCATATGCGGATCTCTCATTCCATACTTGGGCACTTTTTGGATAGCGGGTTCTCGGCCTGGTGGGTTGAAATTTGAACCTCTTTTGTTCGGTGTCCTGCAAATATCACCTAGACTTCCGTGATATACAAATTGACAGGTGGACTTGCAGATTCCACGTCTGGCGGGTTCAAGATTGCAATTGTTTAGCAATGCTCATCCTATCTAACTTCAGCTAAAAACATTATTTCCAGATACTAAAATATTAATATTAACTATTGTTATTGTACAAGTGAATTACATTAAATTATTAAAGGATGTTAAATCACTTATTTTTTTAAAAATGAAGGAAACAAAAGAAGATTTTTGTAAAATTCTATCACCGCAAGCATAAAAAGGACCAATTTGAATTTTAAGGCCATCTTGTTCATATGATAGCACAATTGTGCTTCGCACAGTATATATTCGTTGATTTCAAATTATTCCAGGATATTAATTTTACCAAGTTCATCGAATAAGCAAAAATTGCGAAAACAACGATAAATTTGAATTTTAAGAGCCTCTTGTTGGTATGATAGGAAAATTGCACTTCACACACTTTATATTCTTTGATTTCAAATTATTTCACAACAATAATTTGACCAAGTTCATCGATTAAGGAAATTTGCAAAAACAAGTCACATAGTACATTTGCGTCATAGCGCCATAGAAATTATCAGGCAGATCTGCGTGCCAGTTGGCCAAAAAAATTCAATTATATTGTTCTGTGTCCTCTAAAGAAGAGCTGGAGTTCCACGGTATACAAATTGATAGACAAACCAGATAACCAAGAACCAACCATACTTTAAACAATTCATAAGAAAGTTCCTAGAAGGTTCCATTGAGCAAAACCCATCGACCTTTTCACCAAACAATTTGATATACAAAGAAAAGATGTCGGCGCATTCCTTTTCTCTTGAAACGAACATTCATCTAGATGTTGAACAAATATTACAAAGAGACATGAGGTATTTTTCATTTCCTCCCAAAGTTTGATTTAATTTTTTTCTTTTCCCTTCTTCATCCGATATGCAAAATTTCATTGTCTTCATTTAAGGTGAATTTGCTTTGTATCCGAAGCTTCCGCAACATATAGACATTGCTTTCCTTTTTCTGTAGATATGTTTCATATGACAACTCTGCCAATTCAGGAAGCACATTTTGTAACAGAGGTTGCCTAACCGAACACTGCACAGTTGTGTTTCCCACGATTAAGATAACACTATTGATGCAATGCCCATAAATATACAGACATTTTTCACCGCATCGCAGACAATCAATCGTATCATCACTTATCAAAGCGGAGGCAAAAGCAGCGGAATGGAATTTTTCACATATAGGCTCAAAGGGGGTCGAGTACACATTGGCTACAACTAAAAGACCTTCAACCTGGAAACGCAAGCAAAGGGATTAATACATTGAACAATATAATATGCAACTGCATCCCCCCCTCCCCTTTAAAACAAAAAAGAAAAAGTAAACATGTGCAAAAATTTGTTGAAGGCTATTTCTATAAGTAAAGTGAGGATGATTTTGTGGATGTATATGCACAACAGTTGTAGAGCTAGCTAGTTTCTCCAGATCCTCTACTATATCTGCTCGCAACTCTATTACAAATGTTGTCAGGGTTGTCTGAAAGATCCTTTCTCTAGCATCATTCTTCTTTGTTATATTTTTTAACAACATAAGTGGAATCTTCCCTCTATGAAATTGTTGTTCCATTGATGAAAATAAATCTGAATATGTATCAAAAAATTGTAGCTGCAACATGGAACAGTGCAATATTTGTGTAACTTATCCGACATATATGCAGACGCGAAAGTTAAGAACAAAGATGGGATGATTGGTAGGGTTGGCTTCATCACTGATTATGTAGGCCAGTTGGGCTTCCTTGTATAGTCTCCTATGCTCCCCTCCGAACACTGGCATGGTAGCATACGTGAGGTCCATCTGTAATGTTCCTCCAAGTCTTTTAATCCAAGATCTTGATAACAACATACCAAACTTGGGGGGGACATTGGCCACTACAATATCCATGACCACACTTTTCATGGGCAGCTGAAACAAGGTCACGACCAGGTCTTTGATAACTCCTAGACACTGAACTTTTCTGGAGTCAAATGAATAGAGGTCATGATAGGCTCAGGTGACTTCTAGTCCTAACTCTTCCATGACAGTTTTGGGCATGAGGTTGTGAGAAGCCCCTGAATCCATCAAGAATTTGTGCAACACTTTATCATGTATGTTCAGGGATGTGTAGAAGGGAGGGGATGAATCATCTCTATCTTCTACCATGGGACCTAGGACAACTACTGGCTTTTCATCTTGGAGGTTTATGGAGTCTGTGGGAAGGCATGAGGCTTCAGACTGTAAAATCTCAGAAAAGCATTTTTTAAATTCTCCATGTTTAATTAGCTCGGTGAGGGGCACAAGGATTCTGATCTTTTGAATCTCATGCTCAAAATTAAAGGAAGATGTAAGATTTGGAATCTCTCTTATTTCAGGGGCATGATTGTGGACAATGGGAGAGAGGGGTTGAGCCTTCTTACCTCTATGGCCATCTGCTACTTCATTAGAAGGTTTCTCTATTCTAGTGGACTGCTCAGGAATATCAGGTGTTGTTGTCTTTTTATCGGACCTCGGGTTATACCTGCCTCGGCCGCCACTAGCCTTGTCTCCCTTGCTTAGTTCATTCAGCTGACTGTCCATGAGAGACTCCTCGTAGGCTAATTGAGTGAGATGAGTAAAAGGAGGGGTGTCTCTGAAGCAATGGATTTCAGGATCAGGCTTATCTGTCTCCTCTTCTCCACCCTCGGTCAGAAAATTGTTTTGAAAAGGGGCCTGGATCTTCTGGTCTTCTCTGTCTCTTCCCTTCTCTCTTTGCACATTCGCGGGAGTAAAATTATTTGGCCTCCTGAAACCTCCTCCCTTTTCGGTGTTTTGGGGTCCTTTGTATTCTTGCCTCCCTTCCATCCTCATTTTCTTGATCTCTTCGGACAGAGACTTCACCATCTTGGTCAATTCGTCTACTTGAGGGTGGGGCACCAATGGGTCAGAAGTTGAGGCTTCCGATCTTCCCTTTCTCCTGTCTGCATCGGCCTTGCTCCTCAGTTTGTCAGCTGCTAATACATTAGATTCCACTTCTATGGCCGCATCTTGCATTTGAGCCAAGGAGGTGGCTCTTCTTTCTCTCAATAACAGGCAGAAATCGAGGCCAAATGCACTAGCATAAGAAATTTTGGCAGAGGCTTCTGAAGGCTTTATCTTGGCAGGGATCTTATTGTACATCTTATTGAATCTCTTGGAGAAGTCAGAGACAGACTCTCCATCTGTCTTCTTCAAAGACCTGAACTCTGTCATGTAATACATGAAATCCTTCCTATCTCCCCACTGCCTCAGGAAAGCACTATCCAGAGCTTCAATCCCAACAATAGATCCTGGAGCCAATCCTCTAAACCACTTCCTCACTTCACCATCCAGGCTCTGGACGAAGACTCTCATCCAGACATCTTCATTTTCAATGTTGAGTTTGTCTGCATAACTATAGAAAGCAGCCAGGTGCTCTTCGACAGTTATGTCTCCTTCCCCAGTGAACTTGGGCATGTATTTCAAGTAATCCCCAGCAGGAAGAGGATTCACAGGATGAGGTAGGATTAAGGGAGCATATCTGGAAGCGACTATGACGTCCATTCTATTCGGAGGGGGATTAGCACCAGCCATAGGAATATTAGGTGGAGGAGAGCTTGGAGGAGAAGGAGTTCGCGAAGGGGCTACTGGGAATGAGTCCCGAAGACAGGTCTAGGATTTAATGGACAAAGGGTTGGTTAGAGAAAGCTTGAGTCCATGTGTTGTTCCAACAGTGCTCAGTCCAAAGAAAGATGGAGGCTGGAGAATGTGTACAGACTCAAGAGCGATCAACAAGATTACCATCAGGTATAGATTTCCATTGCCAAGAATGGATGATTTGATGGACTGCTTGAGCGGGGCAATTTTTTTTTCGAAGATTGATTTGAAAATCACATATCATTAGATTCGAATGAGAGAAGGTGATGAATGGAAGACAACATTCAAGACAAAAAAAGGGTTGTATGAATGGCTTGTTATGTCGTTTGGATTAACAAACGCACCAAGTACCTTTATGAGATTGATGAATGAAGTCCTGAAGGATTTCATCGGAAAACTTGTCATTGCGTATCTTGATGACATACTAATTTTCAGTAAAACAAAGTCAGAGCATATGAAACATTTGGCTACAGTAATGAAGAGGCTACAACAAGAGAAGTTGCCGATAAATATGAAGAAATCATCATTCATGAAGACAGAGCTCATTTATTTGGGGTTTGTTATTTTGGCAGATAAGTTGAAGATGGATCCAGATAAAGTGGAGGTGATTAAGAATTGGCCATCACCAAAGAGTATCTTTGAAGTTCGAAGTTTTCATGGATTGGCTAGTTTCTACAGAAAATCCATCAGGAATTTCAGTGGAATTAGTGCACCAATGATGGACACAGTGAAGAAAAGACATAAATCTTTTCACTGGATAGAAGAAGCAGAGAAAAACTTCAATTTGTTAAAGAGGAAGATTACTGAACATCCAATTAGGGTGTTTCCAGATTTTAGTAAGACGTTTCAGGTCAGGTGTGACACTAGTGGATTTGCAATTGGAGCGGTTTTGAGCCAAGATGACAGGCTAGTCGCATACTTCAGTGAGAAACTAAATGAGGCGAAGGTTAAGTACTCCACGTATGACAAAGAATTTTATGTGGTCATACAAGCATTGAAAAAGTGGAGACACTACTTGATCCCTAAAGAGTTCATTTTGTACAGTGACAATCATGCCTTACAATTTGTAACTCGGCAGGATAAATTGAACCAAAAACATGCAAAATGGGTTGAATACATGCAGAATTTTACTTTTGTAATTAAACATATTTCTGGAACTGCTAACAAAGTTGTTAATGCTTTGAGAAGGAAATGTTTTCTTATGCAGGAGTTCAGAGTCAAAACATTGGGTTTTGATAATCTCAAGGACATGTACAAAGATGATCCAGATTTCAAAGAGGCGTATGAGGCATCTGAGAATCTAGTTCTCAAGGATAGAAGTCAATGGACTGAATATATGATCCATGATGGATTATTATTTAGAGGTTGTTAGCGTCGGAAGTCAATCCTGGATTTCTTGCAGGAGCAGAGCCCGACACCCATCAATTTAATGTCACGATTTGTTTATAAAGGGATGATCAAATGGAGATAAAGGCTTGAGGAGGTATCACTCTAATTCAAAGACTGGATCTGGTACGTAAAGAAAAAAGGAGGTCTGGAATCCTAACTTCAGCCAGTGAGTTGATTAAGGGTGAATAGGTGGAAGACTTGATAAGAAGGGTGAACAAACGGCTTTGGGCAACAGGCTTACAGCAGTTTGCAGAAGAAAAACTCTGAATGCAAGATCCTCTTGGTTCAGGGTCTCAGAAATTGAAAGGAGACTTGACTGGATCTGCCAATTCCAGTTCACTCAGCACTAGGAAAATCACAATAACCGATTAGAGACAGCGCAGCTATTACAGTGATCCATTACAACATCATCCTATAATAGCTACAGCTCGACTGGATCCTCCAATTTCGAGTTGCTCTAACACGGTGTAAACAAAGGCATGAAAGAAACTGGCATTCATAAGGCAAGAAGTCTCAAAAGTCCATACATAATCATATTAACAGCGCTTCGTTAAAACTTTACAACCAGGAGCCTTGCTCAACCATCGATACCTTCAAAAATACCAAAATTGAGTACATATACTTGGGTGGATTTTCCCAACAGAGGTGCGCTTGCCCTCCAAGGTGTAGCGTCTCTTCAATCAATCTTTGGGTGGAAGTCCTTCGTCAGACGTCTCCTTAACTTCGCATGGCCTCTGCAGGGGAAGAGTAGTTGGGCCAGTAAATGCTGAGCTACCGTGCGCAGGCCTCCTCCGGCTGATCGAGAACTCGGCATGGCTCCTCTGGAAAAATGGGTACACAAGACCCTCTCGAGCAGACCATTCGCCAGACCCTCCATACTTCACACTTAATGACTGAGGAGAGGTTTCAACTACCCCTCCTTACCTTCATTTACTCCGAGCGAGAAACAGTATTGAGATCAAGTTGAACTGGCGCCTAGAGAACACAGTGATTCCTTCTGCAGCCAAACCTGGCGCTTCGGCCCTTTGCGTAGTTCTTTCTATCACCCCTCCAAGTGACCTCCGGCTGTGACCCTGTACCTATCTTCAAAGGCATTTTCGTCATTTCGCATTTCACGGCTGGAAGGAGCTAATCTTTCTGCTTCAGAGTTACGATGGGCAAAAAGGCGAGGAGCCTAATCATGCACCAGGTGTCCGCTTCAGATGGGCGGTTGAGATCTTCTCGGCACTGTTGTGGGCCCAGGCTCTGGACGCCCTCGACACTTCACGACTCGCGGCTGGGGGAAGTTAATCCTTCTGCTTCAAAGCTGCGAGGGGCGAGGAGGCGATGGAGCCCAATCGTGCACCATGTGTCTGCTTCAGATGGACGGCTGAGATCTTCTCGGCAATGTTGTGGGCCCAGGCTCTAGACGCCCTCGGCACTTCGCGACTCACGGCTGGGGGAAGTTAATCCTTCTACTTCAAAGCTGCGAGGGGCGAGGAGGCGATGGAACCCAATCGCGCACCACGTTTCCGCTTCAGATGGACGATTGAGATCTTCTCGGCAATGCTATGGGCCTAGGCTCTGGATGCCCTCGGCACTTTTCGACTCGCGGCTGGGGGAAGTTAATCCTTCTGCTTCAAAGCTGCGAGGGGCGAGGAGGCGATGAAGCCCAATCGTGCACCACGTGTTCCTATTTTGATGGACGAATGAGATCTTCTTGGCGATACTGTGGGCCCGGGCTGGGATGCCTTCGGCACTTCGCGACTCGCGAATCCTAACACCAATACTTCGTGACTTCTCGCGGCGAGATCCCGAGGCTTCCTGCCACCTGTATTCCACTCGCCGACTCTGCTATGGCCCCCACTGCCTCCAACTATCGGGATATCGCTTCTCGCAATCTCGCGATCCCCGCGCCCAAATTCTTGAGCCTTTTCTTGCGAGGCCCCGATATGCGATCCCACGTGCGGATCCAACAGTTCTCCTCGATCCAAATCCAATGGCTAGTCACCTTCTCGCTTCTCGTGTCCTCGCAACTTGGGATACCCAATGTTTGGGCTCTCACCCTGCGAACTTCCGAGTTCGCGAGATCATCGACCTTGGATGATGTCGACGACACTTTTCCTGCTCGCTTGACCTGCTACTTGGAAAAACAAAGATTCTCTCGTGCTGTGCTTGATCACTTCGTGCAACTTGCAGACCCAAATGCTCTCGAGCCCATGACAAGAAATATCGCTAACAGAGGTAATCAGTTATGTATTCTTAAATGCTCCATGAGGGAGAATCTACTGAAAGAGAAACACAATGGAGGATTGGACGGACACTTCGGTCATGATAAGACATTTTCAAAGTTGAACGGCTCATATTTTTGGCCAGGAATGAGAGCATATGTCAAAATATTTGTGGACAAATGTAGAATTTCTTAGCACAGAAAGGGAAGAAAAAAGAACATAGGGTTATATCAGTCGTTACCTATACCAGAGAGGCTGTGGGATGCAGTGAGCATGGATTTTGTGTTGGGATTACCAAGAACGCAAAGAGGGTTTGATTCAATCTTTGTGGTGGTAGACAGATTTTCTAAAATGGCACACTTTATACCATGTCAGAAAACTAGTGACGCAACTCACATTGCGAACCTGTTTTTCAAAGAAGTTGTCAGACTTCACGACTTACCAAGGAGTATAGTTTCAAATCGAGACACCAAGTTCGTCGAGCATTTCTGAAGTAATTTATGGAAGAAGTTGGGAACAAAATTTTCATTTAGCTTAGCATATCATCCTCAGACGGATGGGCAAACAGAAGTTGTGAACAAAAGCTTGGGAGATTTACTAAGGAGACTAGTGACTGTACACCACAGTCACTGAGATCACATTCTGCCACAGGCGGAATTTGCTTACAATGATTCGGTCAATAGAAGCACGGGGCATAGTCCATTTCAGATTGTTTATGGATGTAACATACCCACTATACAAAATTAAAAAAAATTCGTTTAGTTCTCAATAATGAGAATCCTCGAAGCTTGTAGCCGCAAAATGCCAAACCCGGTCCACGAGTCTTTCATTTACCTATACGGCTCCCTTCACCTAGACCGTAGTCTTCCCTAATCCTAAATTCAGGTTATCGGGGTTTCGTCTCTCCCGTAGTCAAGGGTTCTTGTACTCTGTAATTTCCGATGGTCGATGAACTCCTTTTTGGCCTTAGCCCCTCCCTGGCTAGGCTCCTAGTCCACACGACCGTGTACCCAAGACCTCAGCCTTATGGTTTTTCCTTTCGTCGGGGTTTCGAGCTTTTTAATATCGAAGTGCATAAGCATCTTAGATCTGCGATTCCCCGATTCCCGACGCGCCCTTTTTTTTGCATTAGCCCTCCTAACTATAGGCCTTGAACCCTATGACCGTGGCTTTACCTCCTTTCGAGGCTACTCCTATCGGAGTTTCGGGGTTTCCAATGTCATAATTCACGAGTCCTCAGAACTCGCGATTCTCCGATCCCCGATATGCCCCTAGCGTTTTGGCTCTCCAGGCTAAGCCCTGGTCAATGTGACCACAACCTTCACAAGACCATAGCCTTTAATCCCGTCGGGGTTTCGCGCCCTTCAGTGTCACGATGCGCAATTCCTCTGGACTCTCGATCCTCCGACTCTCGATGCGCCTTTACACTGGTTAGCCTTCTTGGCTATACTATGATCCATGTGACCACTTACCATATGAATGTAGCCGTATAACTTCCCATCGGGATTTCGCGATTTTCACTGTCGAATGCAACTTACCTCGTGGATCCCCGACTTTCGGGATCTCCTGACACGTATCCCTCCAAATGGACGGTCCCAATTCTGTCGGGACTTCGGAACTTTCGTTGTCCTGATTCCTGCGACCTCAGAAATGCCGACTTCCCAACTCTCCGACTCTTGTTATATTTTTGACACCTGTCCCTCTGAACGGACGGCTCGGATTTTGTCGGTGTTTTCACCTGGAACTTCCCTGATACATCGAACGCCGATGGCGCTTGATCTCCGCCACGTGTCCTCTACCAACGGACGGTCCAGATCATTATCGAGATCTCGAGACTTGTGATGTCTCAGTTCTTACGACCTCTAGGATCCCGATTTCCCGAGTGCTGATCTCCCGATGGCTAAACCTCGAGCCACTTCTGTTCAATCTGACGACTGTCGGGTAATTTTTTCCAGATCTGACAGCCCAGATCTGTTCTTCTGTGCACACTCCAGAGACTTAATCTCCAGGCATCTTCTCCCGATCCAACGGCTGACGGGTGTCTGATCAATATCTGACGACTCAGACTTGCTCCACCTCGCGCACTCTTCCACTACTTCGTAGATGTGGAAATATCAACGGTCCAAATGTTCTCAAGGACCTTGGGGAAACTACGATCCCGATTTCCTCGCTGTTTACGAAGATGGGTGGAAAAGAAACAAGATGCGTAACGCTCTTACTACTTCCGTCAATCTGATAGTTGTGAATGACCATGGGTCTTCCGATAGGATCTCATCCGTCGATTGGTTACTCATCCCTACGCTACTACCTCGGAACCTTAAGAGGGTCATTCCTCCTCGTACACGGTTATTAAGACTTGCCCATTCAAGTCCCTTCCCTGGGTTCTTTGTGAACCTTTCTAAGGAGGGAAAATCTCGGCGACGAGATCTATTCCGAGGCATTCCTGGAAACAGACAAAGGGGAACGAACTTCCGAGGATGGGCTGGAGATCTGACTTGGTTCAGCTCACGCACAATTGAATCCATTTATCAACATAAGCTACGCGGGGCCTTTCTATTATAAGAATATATATATAAATATGTATCATCTCTTATCAAAACACTACACA
>JZKD02S1938281.1:20604-34909 GCA_000966675.3 Picea glauca
TGTCTGACGTGTGCATAAGCCTTCGTGCTAACAACCACTGAGGATGGCGAGGGCAACATGGATGAAGGCGAGGCCACCGGGTAAAATGTCACAGTTAATAACTTTAGTCTTTTTCTCTGTTTTCCTCAAACTAGGCATGGCTAAACGCCATTATTTTGTAACTCTAAGAATCAAATCTTTTTTTCAGACTAATGGCTGCCAATTGTCTTGGTTTCCTTCGAGCAAGACAAATGGCAGCCAATCTATCTCCCTCATAGATTGCATAGATAGCCATTTGTCTCGATTTCCTCTTACACGGCGAGATAGTTGGCAGACATGGTGTTTATGGTTTAACCTTTTTTTGGAAAGTTAATACAACAGGCTCTGCTCTTTTTTACTTAAAAAAAAACATATAAAAGAGTATATGCATTTTCCATACAGACTCCTGAAGGATAAGAATAAAAGTCTAACATATTAAAAAACAAATGCATTTTTTATACAGAATGTGGAAAGATAAGAATAGAGTCTGTAACATATAAAAATTTATATGCATTTTTTATTTCAACATGTCAAAAAATGAAAGTTTGTTACATACTACTACAAACTTTGAAATATACCAAAAAGTTAAAGTCTGTTACATATAAACCGGAATTTCAATGCGTTTTTCATGTAGACTAGGATTGGGGCTCCCGCGGACCATTAGAGAAATATGTACAAGAAACAGGATTGTGGAAAGAAAATAGAGTGCAATAGTTGCAAAAGAAAATAAATGGAAAGGTATAAATGTTTTCCTATACATCTGTATTTAAGAAAGTGGAATAAATGGGCTGAGAAACAAAGAATGATGCGATGACTAAACTTACAGTGAGGGTACATATGAGCGCTTTGGCTATTTTCTTGTGGCTGTCGTTTCATTGATGTCGCCGACGACTGTGGTTTCAAGGATGTTCTCCACGACTATTGGAATGTCGGGAACTGCTTATTGTTTTTCGTTGGCAGCCTGTTTCAATTACATTTCTACCCATTCTTCAATGTAGCTTCTCATTGGGACGATGTTGATCTCATTCCAAATTTTGATGTTGAAAACTTTGTTTTCTAATTCTTGGAAGTCGATAGAAAGATTAGAGAGAGCCTGATGAATTTCCTCATTCTGTATTGCATATTTGACTAGCTAGTCATAGACATGAGCTTGATCAAATTGAAGGATGTTGTAAAAAATTTCCAGAGACAAGGTATTCAACATAACAACCTGTTTATCGAACTCTTGCCTGGTTAAGGGAAAATACTTTGCGATTAAGAGGGGTCTTGGAAGTCGTTGGTTTTCCCTGCTAAGTTTATATTTGACAACTTTGTGAATAATTTATCTTTCTTCTCTATGGATTGTTCACATGACTGAACAATGAGACGCAGGTTCTTTACTTTTTGTTTCCAACATGCATTCAATTGGTCGATCCGGTTTTTGGATGGAAGATCTTCTTCTCTTCTTTTTGTTTCTGTCATATTGTTGACAATCTTGCCAAAAGGGATGACCATTTTTAAAAATAAATTTTCTTCATCTTTTAATTCGTCTTGCAAAATCTCGAGCAAGCTATGTGCCTTGGTTCCAAGGGAAGCGATGGTTTGTGATATTTTCCACGCCTGGGTAACCAGTTCCATTCTTTTTTTGATATTGTTCTCCACATATCCTTTACAGGATGCGAGAAGGGTGGAGGATTCTTTTACATTGGGTGCAAGGGTTCCAGGCATGGATATTACCAAAGGATCGACAAGCAATGGCATAGGAATGAAACCATCTTCCAATTCCTTGACTCGGTCCTTTAGTTTGGCATTCTGGGTCTCGATGTGTCCAATGGAATCATGAAGTGCTTCTTCGGTCGTGGTGTGAAGTTGACAGATTTGGGACACCCGCATGTTGGCAACGTCAACCTTTGAACGAGATTTTCCTTTGATATTTTTAACATTTTTTTTCTCAAATATCAATCTTTTGTTTTGGCTATCAAAAACAACGCTCTGGAACACGAAGGATTCATCTTCGTCAAAATTTTGGGTAACAGATATGTCCATTGGATGGCTATGGTGGATGTCATCTTGTGGCTGATCAAGGAAGGGGAACATCACATCTAGATCAGTGTCAACTTCTATGTTCTGAATCTGAATTTTCGGCTCTTCTGCCTGACCCACATTTTTTTTTCTCTTCTTCTCTACTGGAAGCTTGTGAGAACTATCAATTTTAGAGTGAGGAGGGTCGTTATCTCCTCCTTCGTTTGAAGAACTATGGGTTTCTTTTTTGTTGTGATGGGCCATTGGAGCGATGCTTTGGGATTTCGTACTTTTGGGAGTGGTATTTGCGGATTGAACACTCTTGTCACTGGGGCCTTTCCCTTGTTGCGTGTACAATTTAGTGTATCTTTGCACTATCTCTACGTCGTCGGTATCAGAGGCAAGACCGTCATTGTCTTTGTTTTTGGGCAAGTGTTTATTTACAAAACAATCGTTGAGGCCAAGTGATTGTAAATGTTGTCTAAAAATATCATAGGGGTCGAATCCTCTTATGTATTCAGTATATCTGAGGTTGGAGATGCTAAAATGTGCTGTGAAATCGTCAATTTTGTTGACATTTTTCAAGACGAACTCCCCTATTTTCCAAGGCAGAGGAATGAATTGTTTTTG
Organism: Picea glauca; assembly: GCA_000966675.3. Taxonomy (NCBI): domain Eukaryota; kingdom Viridiplantae; phylum Streptophyta; class Pinopsida; order Pinales; family Pinaceae; genus Picea; species Picea glauca. The sequence goes on from JZKD02S1938281.1 coordinate 23,254, forward strand.
TTTCTTCCTTTGGAACAGATGGAACTAGTAGTTGTATTGACGTGCTACTTCTGCAATAAAAATTATGTCCATAACGTGAAATGGAAGGAGAGAAGGTTGTTCCGTGGAGCCAAAAAAAATTATGACTGTGTAATTATCCAAATGTTGGAGTGTCCCCTTATTGTCCAAAAAACTAGTTGTCTGTTCAGATATACGGGGAACATTTTCTCCTAACAACAAAACTTTGAAAACAAATAGGAAGCCATTAAAAACATCATAAAAACAGTGGGAAGCCTTATGCTTCCACAAGGCCTGGTACCAGAACGTTACTGGGTGGAATTCGTAGTTGACTTTTTTGGACAGAGACAGTTGTGGAAATTGACAGGAATGTGCTATTGCAAAAACTAAATAGGATGACATATACAATTTATTTTCCCTTTTGTAGCTTGACAATTGGGAAGAGATTTCATGGGAAATTAACCTGCCCCAATAAAAAAGGGCTTGTTCGTTGACTATGAAATACAAAATATAAAGAGCCATGCGGGAAATAGTACTTGTGGACTCATGTCCCGTTATTCTTGTAAACAACCAAGCAATTTCCCGAAATGGATTTCTAAATGAACTAACCTGCATACTTGTAATATCTCCAGGAACTAGATTCGGCCTTTCCAAAAAATGGGTCAAAAGGTCCAAACCATTATTGTGCTTTGCTAGAAATTGTTTTCAATCTTCTCCTTTCAATGTCAATGTTGGCTTGGGCAATTTCAGCATCTTGCAGAAGACTTGAGGTGACAAAGAAACAGAAGAGCCATCGTGCAGTGGAATAATTCTTTTCTCTGCAATAAATTTATCGGTGCACCAAGAGACCAGGTCCTTATAGTAAAAAACCTCAAGGACACAACTTGCATGAGCAATCCTGGAGGTCCAAATTACTTGGTTCTCTGCAGTAGGGGTTGAGTAATAAGAAAATTCCCTGGACCAGTGGAAGTTCTGGTCCTCATGCCCGAAGGTGTTCACTGTATCTCCACAGAACTAGTGTCGAGCTGATGCCATAGGTTTATGAGAAGGTTTCTTTGTTGCATATGATGGTTTAAATGAATTGTTAGAGCGAATAATGTAACTTTTTGCTAAATCTTGGTTAAATGCTTGTGAATGGGAAAGCTCCTCGAGCCTTTCGCTGATTAATGACAACCTGTATTGGTGGTGCATGATGAACTGTTAGCAGTAAAATTTATTTATTGCATATTTAGAAATGCGAACGTGGCGGGTACGATGAAGAGAAATTAAGGAATGGAGGTTTCGTGAACGTGCGAAGGGCATGCCATGTGAACGAGAATTTATGATTTTGAAATGAACACTCGCAAGGGATAATATAATCCACCCACAATTTTTGGTTTAATGCGCATGAATACGAGATTTCCTCGAGCCTTTCACCCATCCAAGACAATATATACGGTTTTTGCATGATGACTTGTTAGAATTAAATGCCAGTAATTCCATATTTAGAAACAAGATATGTATATATATATATAATTTTTTATTTTCTTTTATTATAGACAAGTGCGAAGGTGATAGAGAGGGTGAAGAGCAAGGAAAGAATGGAAAGCTCTGAAAAGAAGTCGGATGGGATTTAAAAAAGGGTTACGGGGATAGTCAGGACAACCGAGTGTTGCACGATGAAATTTCATGTTTCATAATTTTTGAGTGCAAAATGTGTAAAATGGAAGAGATCATGATGGGGCAGTTGAGTGACCGATTTGTATATTTGCAGAATTCCACCAAAGTGGCTAAGTATGGAACATGGAAATTTCTAATTGCATACATGGCAATAAGATCTTATATATAATTTCCAACTGCTAATTGCAAAGGGGAGTGGATACAGGAAACAACGACTACGAATTGAATATTTCTTCAACCTGTCAAACCAATGATTCACCAAAGAAATTCGAACAAATGGCGAAGTATGGAAAGCGGAAAGGCGGTCTTCAAAATGGGGTGACAATAGTTCCACTAAATATGTGAGGACCCGATGGTTAAATTGTATTTCTCGAAAGTTTTCAATGCAAAAATGTGCAGCATAGAAAAGGGCATGATAGGTGGACTGTGATACAAAAAAGCGTATGATCTAAGAATGATTGCAATTTTGAATATTTTTCAATTTGTATATACCAAAGATCCGAATGTTATTTGAAGGTCACGGAAAAGTAGAATTGCAATGTTGACCCGACTAGCGCTCAAGTCCGCCTGTCAATTTGTATATGGAGGAACTCTGGGTGCCAGTTGTGGGACAGGGAACAATAGATGGTCAATTTAAAGAAAGGGAAAGCGGTTGTTGGAAACGCAAACGCGTGAATCCACAAAGCTGCAGAACAACACATTTTCGGGAAAAAAATGATTAAGTAACCAGGAGAGAAGAGAAACTAGATGGACTAAAAGAGTGGGAAAATAGAGAGACGGAAGGCAGTTTTCGTAAGCGCGAATTGGTTTCAAAGAAGCACCATCGTTGCAAGACCATGATCTACTAATTGTCAGCAAATGCATTGTTGAAGATTACATTTTATTGCAACATATGCCTGCAGCTATGTTCTTGATACATTATTCCATGACTATAACATATCAACTTAACCACTAAATTTCCTTTTCTACTAATTTCTAGCAAATGATTTGTGGAAGATTAGATTTTATTGGAATGTGTGTGTGTAACTGTGTTCCTGATACATTATACCATCAGTGCAACATATTAACTATTAAACTTATTGCATTATGGGTTGTTAGCATTAAAACTTAATAATTGCATGTCTAGAAACAAGAATAACAATTTTGCTGCAACATTGTACATTGCTATTAGTAAACACAAGATCGAAGAAGTATGAGAGCACCAAACCATGCCAATTAGAACATGCATTAAACCCAAAAAATAGGCAGCAATGAAGAGTGCAAGGCAAAAAAATTTTAATAGCAAATCCATTTAAAATAAAAAAAAATAAGAAAAACATCGAGTACTGTACATCTATGCTTAGAAATTGGACCCATTTCTTCGGGCCAAAACATTGAAGGTATCTGTAACAAACACAGGCACGGGTTCTGCACTATGCAAGTTCCTTGGAGTTTTCTTGTCGATGAATCATCCTCTATTGAAATTGATATTTTTCAGAAGCTTTTCCTCAGAAAGAAGACAAAAATGGTTGCAGGGCAAGTGGAATAGCCCTTAGCTGAAACCGCCTTTGCATAGTCCAAAAAAATTCAGTGGCACAGCTTACATGTGCAATTGCAGAGGACCAAATTAGTCCATTATGGGCAGAAGGAGATGACTAGTAGGAAAATGTGTGGCATGAGTGAGAGTTTTGGACCTGATGCCCGAAAATGTTAAACAATATTTTTTTGGCTTGAAATATATCTCTAGGAGCATCAACATATCATTTCTTTACACTGAAACTCTTCCGCCCAAAATGGACTAATTTGGAACTCTGGAATTCCTACTTTTGCGGTGCAAAGTGGTTGTTGCGTTCACCGTCAGTTTCTTTTCTGAAACTCCTTTTGGTGCTGTCATGACTGCGATCACCGAGCCGGGAAGGTCCGTTCGTTATGGTTGATTTCAATTTGGGCGCAGGAGTGGGAAGATTCTCTACATTGCCATCATCCATTGTCGTATCATCGTCCATCAAATCATCTTCTTCCGGCTCAGAATTCATGGCATCAACTTCTGCGATAGCAATGACTAAAACTGGGCAGGTTCTCTGACCAGCCAGGGTTGCGATGGAATGTTTTGGCTTGAAATATATCTCTCGGTGTACCAAGGGACCATCTCCCTTTTTGCTCCTGGGCGGAGGGAGATGAATAGTAAGAATATTCCTTGGAATAGTGGAACCTCTGGCCATTATGCCCCAATGTGTTTACTGTGTGTGGAGAGAACTGCTGCCATAAGTTATTTATAATTTCCGTTTGGTCGAGACAATGTTTGAAATGAAAATCGAGGAGGGATAATATAAACCTCCGCAAATTATGGTTTAATGCATATCAATGGAATATCTACTCAAGCCTTTCGTTGATTAATGACAATTTCCAAGGTTTGTGAAGAATAAGTTGTGACCATCACAGCTCACTAATTGCACAATTAGAAAAAAGTGTGAATGTGTTGGTGACGACGAAAAGAGATTAAGAATCAGATATTTCTTAAAAGCACCAACCCGTCGGCACACAAAAAAAAAATATTGCATGGCCTTTGAAATGAATACTTGGAAAGGATAACATGCTTGCAGTGGGAAAATCTTAGTTTAATTCGTACTAATGACAAATATTATTCGGACTTTCGGACATTAATGACAGTTTTAATGGTTGTTGCAGGATGGCTATTAGCATTAAAGCTCAATTATTGCATATCTGGAAACAAGTACAAAGGCAACAACAATGGCGAAACCGATTCCAAGAAATACCAAAGTATGAAAAATGATCGGGCGAAGATATACCTAGGGCACGTGAAGGGCTGATGGTTCTCGGCCTGGCGGCCTGAAAATTGAGCCTCTATTGTTCTGTGTCCTACAAATAGCACCTACATTTCCATGATATACAAATTGACAAACAGACTTGTAGGTTGGTTGGTTCAACATTGCATTTTTTTTGTCCTTAGCGATTCCGTATTAATTCCATAATTAGCCACTTTTTTGGATCGGGGGTTCTCAGGCTGGCGGGCAAAAAATTGGGCATCTATTATTCCGCGCTCTACAAATAACACTGAAAATTTTGCGATATACAAATTCAGAACCTGACCTGTGCTAAATTATTACTGTTAAATATTTATATTGTAGAATTTAATTATACGAGAAAGTTTGCACAATCTGGTCGGTGGAATGATATAAAAGTATTTCCCCAAATGAGTAATATAAAAAATAGTTATTCCATACTTATGCAATTTTTTGATCATGGGTTGGTGGCCTCGCGGGCTGAAAAAAGAGTCTCTATTGTTTTGTGTCCTACAAATAGCACCCAGATTTTCGCGACATACAAATTGACAGGAGGACCTACGGGCTGCTTGGCTGAACATTGCATTTGATCGCGAGTTTACGCCCTGGTGGGATGAAAATTAAGTATATATTGTTCCGTGTCCTACAAATATCACCTACAGTTCCACGATATACAAATTCACAAGAGGACTTGTGGACAGTGTCTATATAAAGTATGGAATGATATTTTATACAACATATGCGGATCCCTCATTCCATACTTAGGCAGTTTTTGGATCGCGGGCTCGTGGTCTGGCAGGCCGAAAAGAGAGTCTCTATTGTTTTGTCTCCTACAAATAGCACCCAGACTTCTGCGATATACAAATTGATAGTGTTCTAGAACATATGCATATCTCGCATTCCATACTTGGGCACTTTTTGGATTGCGGGTTTGCTACTTGGCGGGATGAAAATTAAGTAGCTATTGTTCCATGTCCTACAAATACCACCTAGACTTTCGTGTCCTACAAATAACACCTAGGCTTCTGCGATATACAAATTCACACACGGACTTGTGGACATATTCTATATAAAGTATGGAATGAGATTTTATACAGCATATGCGGATCCCTCATTCCATACTTAGGCATTTTTTGGATTGCGGGCTTGTAGCCTGGTGGGATGAAAATAGAGTCATTATTGTTTCGTCTCCTACAAATAGCACCCAGATTTCTATGATATACAAATTGATAGTGTTTTAGAACATATGCGGATCCCTCATTACATACTTGAACACTTTTTGGATCGCAGGTTCATGACCTAATGGGCTGAAAATTAAGTATCTATTGTTCTATGTCCTACAAATAACACCTAGACTTTCGAGATATACAAATTGATACGCGGACTTTTGGACATAGTCTTCATATAAAGTATGGAATGATATTTTATACAACATATGCAGATCCCTCATTCCATACTTAGGCAGTTTTTGGATCACGGGTTCGTGGGTTGGCAAGCCGAAAAAAGAGTCTCTATTGTTCTGTCTCCTACAAATAGCACCCATACTTCCACGATATACAAATTGATAGGTGGACTCGGGCTGGTTGGAATAACATTGCACTTTTATTGTCCCGTAGTGATCTCGTATGAATTTCAAATTTAGAGTTTTTTTTTATCGAGGGCTCTGGGGCTAGTGAGCTGGAAATTGGGCGTCTATTGTTTCGCGCTTTACAAACACATTTTTCTAGACATATGCAGATCCCTCATTCCATACTTCAGCACTTTTTGGATCGCGGGTTCATGACCTAGCAAGCTAAAAATTAAGTATCTATTGTTCTATGTCCCACAAATAGCACCTAGACTTCCGCAATATACAAATTGACACACGGACTTGTGGACATAGTCTCTAAATAAAGTATGGAATGAGATTTTATACAACATATGCGGAGATCTCATATGAATTTCTTATTTAGCGATTTTTTTTTATCGGGATCTTTGGGGCTGGTGGGCTGAAAATTGGGCCTCTATTGTTCCGCATTGTACAAAAACATTGTTCTAGAACATATGCAGATCCCTCATTCCATACTTGGGTACTTTTTGGATTGCAGGTTCACGACCTGGCAGGCTGAAAATTAAGTATCTATTGTTCTGTGTCCTACAAATAACACCTAGAATTATGTGATATACAAGTTGACACACAGAGTGTGGACATTGTCTCTATATAAACTATGGAATGAGATTTTATACAGCATATGTGAATCCCTCATTCCATACCTAGGCAGTTCTTGGTTCGCGGTCTGGCGGGCTAAAAATAGAGTCTCTATTGTTCCGTCTCCTACAAATAGCACCCAGACTTCCATGATATACAAGTGGACAAGTGGACTCGGGCTGGTTGGCTAAACATTGCAGTTTTATTGTCTCGTAGCGATCCCATATGAATTTCATATCTAGCAAAAATTTTTTATCGGGTCTATGGGGCTCGCGGGTTGAAAATTGGGCCTCTATTGTTCCACGTTGTATAAACACCAGACACATCTTCACGATTTACAAATTGACAAACGAACCTGTGGACTGCATGGCTCAACATTGCAGTTTTCATTGTTCCTTGTCCTCCGAATAGCCCTCAAAGTTCCGCGATATACAAATTGACAGATGGACTTGAGGGCTGGTGGGTTCAAGTTTTCCATTGTTTACAGATACTAATCCCTATAAACTATCTAACATATCTAAAAACATGATTTTCAAAACTAAATTAATAATAATAATTTTTGTTATTGCAGAATTTAATTAAACGAGAAAGTTTGTACAATCTGGTCGGGTGACTGATATAAAAGTTTTCCGACAAATGAGCAATACATAGTAAACATGTGCTTTTAGAAAGTATGGAAAAGAGATTTTATAGAGCATATGCAGATCCCTCATTCCATACTTGAGCACTTTTTGGATCGTGGGTTCTCGACCTGGCGGGCTAAAATTTGAACCTCTTTTATTCGATGTCCTACAAATATCACCTAGACTTCCGCGATATACAAATTGACAGGTGGACTTGCGGATTCCACGCCTGGCGGGTTCAAGATTGCAATTGTTTAGCAATGCTCATCTTATCTAACTTCAGCTAAAAACATTATTCCCAGATACTAAAATATTAATATTAACTATTGTTATTGTACAAGTGAATTACATTAAATTATTAAAGGATGTTAAATCACTTATTTTTTTAAAAATTAAGGAAACAAAAGAATTTTTTTGTAAAATTCTATCACCGCAAGCATAAAAAGGACCAATTTTAATTTTAAGGCCATCTTGTTCATATGATATCACAATTTCACTTCGCACAGTATATATTCGTTGATTTCAAATTATTCTAGGATATGAATTTTACCAAGTTCATCGAATAAGCAAAAATTGCGAAAACAATGATAAATTTGAATTTTAAGAGCCTCTTGTTGCTATGATAGGAAAATTGCACTTCACACACTTTATATTCGTTGATTTCAAATTATTTCACAAAAATACTTTGACCAAGTTCATCGATCAAGGAAATTTGCCAAAACAAGTCACATAGTACATTTGCGTCACAACGCCATAGAAATTATCAGGCGGATCTACGTGCCAGCTGGCCAAAAAAAATCAATTATATTGTTCCGTGTCCTCCAAAGAAGAGATGGAGTTCCATGGTATACAAATTGATAGACAAACTAGATAACCAAGAACCAACCATACTTTAAACAACCCATAAGAAAGTTCCTAAAAGGTTCCATTGAACAAAACCCATCGACCTTTGCACCAAACAATTTAATATACAAAGAAAAGACGTCGGCGCATTCCTTTTCTCTTGAAATGAACATTCATCTCGATGTTGAACAAATATTATAGAGAGACATGAGGTATTTTTGTTTCCTCCCAAAGTTTGATTTAATTTATTTTTTTCCCTTCTTCAGCCGATATGAAAAATTGCATTTCCCTCATTTAAGGTGAATTTGCTCTGTATCTAAAGTTGTCGTAGCATATAGACAATGCTTTCTTTTTTCTATAGATACGTTTCATACGACAACTCTGCCAATTCAGGAAGCACATTTTGTAACAAAGGTTTCCTAACCAAACACTGCACAATTGTGTTTCCCATGGTTCAGATAACACCATTGATACAATGTCCATAAATATATGGACATTTTTCACCGCATCGCAGACAATCAATCGTATCATCACTTATCAAAGCAGATACAGAAGCATCAGAATGAAATTTTGCACATACAGGCTCAAAGGGGGTCGAGTACACATTGGTTGCAACTAAAAGACCTTCAACCTGACAACGCGAGCAAAGGGATTAATACATTGAACAATATAATACACAACTGCATCCCCCCCTCCCCTTTAAAACAAAAAAGAAAAAGTAAACAGGTGCAAAAATTTGTTGAAGGTTATTTCTATAAGTTAAGTGAGGATGATTTTGTGGATGTATACACACAACAGTTGTAGAGCTAGCTAGTTTCTCCAAATCCTCTACTATATCTGCTTGCAACTCTGTTACAAATATTTCCTGGGTTGTCTGAAAGATCCTTTCTCTAGCATCCTTCTTCTTTGTTATATTTTTGAACAACGTAAGTGGAATCTATGCTCTATGCAATTGTTGTTCCATTGACGAAAACAAATATGAATATGTATCGAACAATTGTAGTTGCAACATGGAACAGTGCAGTATTTGTGTAACTTATCTGATATATATGTAGACGTGAAAGTTAAGAACAAAACTGAATATGAAAAGTGGTACCATTGCCTTGTCACTGTCCGACTCTCCATCCTTTATATGGAGAATGTGTTGCGACCCAAATTTTCTCGCCAGTGTCACAGCAGCCCCAATCGTTCCGATTGGGTAAATATCAGTGCTCTATGCAAGTTGCCTGATAGTCGAGTCTGGGAGGAAGCGATATTCTGAACAAATAGTAGGATTTTTATTCCACAATGCTTGTTTCGTTGAGAAAAATAATTCAATCGCAATTACCACGGTCATATACTATTTTGGGCAATACATTAAAATTTGTAATGGATATCCCATTACGCGACAATATCTGTTCTGCATGTTTCTGGACAAGTTGTGGAGGAACAGTCAGTGTGACTTTCATCATGGCGTCCTTGTCTGTCATATCATCACACATAATGGATCTAATTTTGTTTACCTTGTCCAAGTAGGTGGTATAGACAACCGTTATGTCCCCGATGAACAATTGTCTAGTTTGGCGGTTGTTCAAGCCCTCTATTGACAGTACTTTAGATGTCACAACTCTTGACCTGATGACATTTTTTGAATAGGAAAACTAAAGTGAATGGTAGTGTGCTACAAGTACATGAATAGTATTGATGAACTATGGAACCACAGTTTCGCAACCACACCTCTTGGTCCGTGGAACATGCAACACGTTCGACGTTTCGCTTGTACTTGTTGATACTTCTTGTGAGCTGGAAACCATGTATTTCAAATGGCATCAACATATCCACTATGCCATAGATGAATATATACTTCAGGTAGAAACTTAGCATTACCAATAGAAAATTATAGTACTGGGAAGCGAATCATCGGAATAGCTAATATTTCATGCCCCCTGTTAGTCCGGTAAACATTTCAACAATGTCCAATTCTTCGTTATTGATGCTGCGAGGAAGGTAGGCTCTAGTTGAAATAGTGAAAACCTGTGATGGAATCAACGCACTCTTATCAATATCTTAGCAGGTTAAGATCAAATTAGGTTTCACACAGAATTCAAGTCAGTCAATCTACCATACGTTTGAATTTGATAATGTCCTACGGTAATAAATAGCACATCTCAGACACAATTTGGTAATTGTGAAAACCTAAGGGACAATCTCTCTCAGTGAGAAAATTCACCATATCATAAGCTTTTACACAATCTCCTATTCTATCAAGTGATCGAATAATGGTAGTGTAAGTCTTTTGTCTGGGAGTAAGCCTTCGTGCACTATAATTCTAGGGAGCAGTTGCAATGCCCCATCTCCATCTCCGATTTCACAGGCTCATAGAATCTGGCTCTGAGAATACATCAAATCAACAAATTAGGGTTGGTTGTTGCATGCTTTTGCAACTCTGTTTTACCATAATCATTAATAGGAAACAACCATCTAATATTGACACCTTGACTGCATATGCCCAAGTTGGATAGGCACTAGTCTTGGTTCTCCATCTATTCAAAAGATTATCTTATATTTATGTTTTATAAGTCTAGTTCTCTATCTATATTTGAACCTTTATTGCATAGACCTAGTAATCCCAATCTTAGGGATACCTCCTTTGTGCTAGAGGAGATTTGGCCTAAAGAAAGTGAAGGAGCTACTGTGGTGATAGTGGGTAGCCCTTCTTCATTACCCCTAGGCTATGTTACAGGAAACATCTAGTATAGGGCTGTACCGAGGTCATTTCTGTGTAGGAAAGAGGAAATGCGCGTGGTACAACTTTGAGACATGTTTCTACCCATACGAACGTGTCTCATGTGTGGGAAACACGTTTTTTACTGTCGGAAACGTGTTTCCAGGCCCTACCAATGTCTGTACGATGCAACCTATTTTGACATTTACTAAGTTTGACCAAAACTATTGGCAGTTAATGGTAATGTTAAAAAAGTTGACATTTCCTTATCTTTCCTTTTTATCCTTTTACTTAAATTTTTAACATTACCATTAATTGTTTCAGGATGTTTGAGAGTGGTTCCAATCTCATTGGACTTCATATGGAGAAAGGAAAATTTCATATCCCATTCAAAATTCAACAGACTTAACAGTTTTTAGGATTTTAGGATTGGTAGGAATCTTGCAATATTTTCATTGGGTTCTATCACGTATGAGGGTATGGGATTGGAATTTAATCAAGAGTACCAAGCCCTTTATGTACACCAATGTTGGTGGTGTTGATTGTTGAACTCCTCTATCACGGCCTTAGCAAAGTTGTACCCTTCACTCAAGCCAAAATTATCGATTAGGCATGTTAAGGTAGGCAATTTCATCAAAATAGGGTGGTTTTGAGTCTTGACTAATGTCCCTAGAGGATCAAGGTAGAGGCAAAGGCTAGATAAGAGGCAAAGGGTGATACTAATGATGGGGATCCCATTATAAGTGATGGTGGAACATTGCTTGTCATTTATGTTTATCATTTAAATGTTCTTACTCATTTATTCATAATACTTTCTTTCAAGTTTCAATATAATGTCTTATATATATATATATATATA